>MU227294.1:1166828-1182866 GCA_018584345.1 Thuja plicata
GATAGAATGGAAGAGGAATGGATTGGATTAGAAGATAGATAGAATGGAAGAAGAAGATAAGATGATTTGAATTTGGAAGGAAGAATAAATAGATGGGAGGAGAGGAATATAAGAGGAATTGAAGAATAGGAGAGAATTGGAAGATAAGATAGATAGAAATGGAAGAGAAATGGATTGGATTAGAAGATAGATAGAATGAAAGAGGAATAAATTGGATTAGAAGATATATAGAATGGATGAGTAATATAAGATAGTAATGGATGAATATGAATTTGATAGAATGGGATTTACACCAATGACAAGGGAGAAACAAGGAATAGTGGAGATGGAGAGATGGATTGGATGGGAGATAAATGAATGGAATGGATTAATATGTAATATTGAATGGATGAATAGGGAATGTTGGATTGAAGGATGGAGATTCAAGAACTAGGTGGTAAAGGAGTGAAATACCCCACACTAGTAGTAGGAAAATGAAGGATGGGAAGATGGGGAATGAGTAGATTAGGATCCAAGGACTATTTTCAAAGGATGCCCCCATACTAGAGGTGGGAAGAGGAAGGATGGAGAGATGGTGGGTAAAGGATAAATGAGATGGATACATAGTTGTGAAAAGGATATGAATGGAGGGGAGGAAGGCGTGTATTATCCAAAGCATGTATGGATGTATCAATGCCTCTAGTTTTGTAAGGAAGAGAAAAGGTATGCAAAGTGGAATGGATATGGAGAAGAGATATGAGATGGAAGGTATGAATAGGATAGGGGATATGATATGAAAAATATGGATAGGATAGAATAATGGATAATGTATGGAGGAAATGCATAGGGCAATAAAGATCAAAATACATGGAAAAGAAGGAGGGAATTATATAGGATTATGGAAGGGGGATGGAGGAAATGTATATGACAAGTAATATGAAATGGAGGACATGGACAAGATGATGGATACTGAATATGAAACATGGAGTATATCAGTGGAGGGAAACTATAGTATAGTCAAGGTAAAAGATGGGAAATGGATGGACTTAGATAGGATGGTGGATGATGGATAGGGTAGGTGGAAGATATGTATGGTAGCATAGGCATGGATGGAGCTTTTCCCCAAGTATAGAGTGCAAGGGAATGAGGATAAGTAAATGGATATATAAGTGGATTTGGATGACAATGGATATGTAATAGGAACATGGAGGAAGGACTCAAGCATATAGTTTAATGGATGAGATTCCTTTTTCTATATATATAATGGATCAAGGAATTTTAGATAAATTCTCATAGATGTTGGTAGGACTGTGGGAGGGGAGATGAAATGGATGGGGGAATGAAGGGGGATAAGGGTTTATGAATAGGGTTGGATTAATGGGATGGGAGGATGGGGAAGGATTGGTGGATAATGGATTGGAGGTTGAAATACTTGTGAAGAAATGGATAAGGGAGCTCTAAAGATCATCATTGGCACACACCTTGAAGGGTGGTGGAGTAGTGGATGAGGAGTAGTGGATTAAGGACCCAAAATAGAGGAAGGAGGTGATGGATTTAGGATAGTGGATTTTGGGATTAAGGACCCAAAATAGAAGAAGGAGGTGATGGATTTAGGACAGTGGAGTGAGGTATTTTAGGATAAAAAATGAATGTGAGATATGTGGGATTTTTAAATGGAGGATAAAATGGATTTATGAAGGCAAGAAGCTTTGGATTAGCAAGGTTGGATGCCAACTTTGATTTTCCCTTGAGATGAATTGCTTCAATAAGGATCTTGGAAATCCACATGATTTTTGAATTTTTGGGCCTTTGTGGGCTTTTGAATTTCCTTTCTTGTGGATCATATTTTTCTTTTCTTGAACATGTCTTTTTTTTTTTTTTTTGTGGATTTTGGCTTTATGCATTTTAGCTTTGGCATCCAAATTGCTTCCAATAGCAATGTGATGGGCGCATGAGGGTAGATAGTTTGGAGAGTTAATGGAAGGAATAATGGAGGGTGGATGTTGGAAGGAATGAAAGGATGTGTTCCTTTGTTGATCGTTATTATAGATTTGTGGCTATGGAGTGGTGGACTTGGATATGGTGGATGAAGGTATGTATGGACCCAAAATGGATGGAAGGGATGAAGGATTTGTTTTTGGGACATAGGGACCCAAAATGGATGTGGATGAGGAAGGAATGGAGTTTTGAACATAAGGACCCCAAATGGATGTGGATGAGGAAGGGATGAAGTTTTGAACATAAGGGCCTAAAATGGATTTGGAGGATGGGGGATGGGAAAATTTGAGTTTAGATGGAAGAATTTTGGATTTAGAAGGGGTGGAAGATTTACCAACATCTTGAGGAATTATTTTTCCAATGGGACACTTTTTATTTTGAACACAAGATGTAAGTCCATGTGAATGGGGTTTATGGATGGATTGGATAGGTTTTCTGGGATTTTGTGGAGGATTAGGATCATGTGGAGGGATAATAGGATTTTGAGAGGGATAGGCATTATGACATGGATTTGAATGGGCACTTTGATCTTGACTTTAGGGAGGATTATGTGTTGGAGTGAGTGGATCTTGAGATGAAAGGGAATCATGCAATAAAATGGAGGGGATAGAATCATGAGATGGAATAATTTTATCTTGACATGAAGGGGGTTTAGTGGATGGGATACATGGAATAAATTCATGAAGTGGTAGGTATTTGAAGGTTAATTCTTGACATGGAGAGGAATCATTGGATGGGGTGGAGGGGATGTCTTGATCTTGATTAGGAATGGTATCATGAGGGGGGTTAAGGAGGATAAGTGGATCTTGATATGGAAGGAGAGGATATTCATATGGAAATGTGTCATAAGATGGAGAGGTGTCATAAGATGGAGGAATGTTTAGAGTTAGAGGAGAAGATGAATTCATGTTATCATGCTTTGGAACAAGTTCTTGACATGTGTGGACTTGTGGGGGTAATGTGATGGAGGAGATGGAAGATTCAACTTGAGTGGATGGAGGGATGTGAGACTCATAACGATTAGGAGATTGAGCTATGTATTGATTTGGAGGGGACGTTGGTAGGTTCATGACTTGAGGGGATTTCACATCTTGATTTGGTGATTTATATTTTCTTCTAGCCTTTGGATCCATTCAATGGAAAAGGTAGTGTTGGATGGGGATGATGTAGGACTTGGAGGATTGGGATTATGTGGAGGATAAGGATGAAGCTCAAAATGTGGGGGATTAGGTGTAGGATTGGAATTAAATGGTAGATGAGAATTATGAATTTGGACAAATGGGGAAGGACATATGTCTGCAAAGGAAAACTTTTTATTTTGACCCCCATTTTGTAGGCTAAGGACAATGTTTTGGAGTTCTTGAATCTCGTGGGCAAGGTGGCTATGGAGGGAATCATGTGTTGGTGAAGTGTAATGAGATGAATTTCCCTTGTCAAAGGAAGAGGAAGGATAAGAAATGGTAGATGAATTTGTATTGGATATGATGTGCTGAGGATTGATTTGGTAGGTAGGTTTGATTGGAGGTATGGTTTGAGGATTAGGGTTTAGCATTTTATAGTCCTCGACCATTTTGTGAAACCAATCCATATCCATTATGTTTGAATGAGGGGTTTTGGAATTTGATTAGAAGATGATGTGGAAGAAGTTTTAGATTAAGAGTGGATGAAGTGACAGATTTGAGGATGGATGAAATATGAACTTAGGACTTAGGAGAAATACTTGGACTTTGTATTGATTTAAGAGGGCAAGGCCTCAAGGATTTTGATTTTGATTGATTTTGATTTGATTTGATTTTATTTGGATTTAAAGGTTTGAGACAAACCTAGGTGAAACAAGACCCTATGATGGTGCAGAAAAAGGATTGATTTGGATGATGATATATTTTTCTACTTGGAGATAGACTAATGATCCCAAGAAAAATAGGATATGACTAAGAGAATTAATTACTTGAGATGGACTGATGTTCTCAAAGAAATATGATTCAAATATATGTTTTCTAATGATGAGGGTCTATGAAAAACTTTGATAAATCTTTCAACCTAAGATTTGAGGTGAAACATCTTGATGAAGGTGTGAAAGATGAATTTTGATTTGATGTGGGTTAATCTTGACTATGGTTGGATGTCGGTTAATCAAGATAACTAGGATTAAAGTCCAAATATTTTGATGGTGCTCCTAAGCCAAAAGTAGAAGATTTTATGAAATTTGGAATTAGAAGGAGATGTGGATGAATGGATGAGCCTTAAAAGACAAATGAGAGATTTTGGAAGACAAGGGAATAGTTAAGAGTGATTGGTTTGGATGAAAAGGAAGATGAATTGGATTAGGATTTGATAGAATGATATGAGGTTGACAAGTGGATTGGATTAGAAGAATGACGATGTGATTAGGATGGATGAAAGATGAATGATTAGGATGAAAGTGATTAGATGAGGATTAGAACCTTGATTGAGTGATTATGAAGATGATGAAATTATTAGCACACTTAAAAGATAAGATAGATGATTTAGAAGAAGTGATTAGGATGATTAAGAAGAATATGGATGAATTAGGAGAAGTGATTAGGATTAAGGGAATGATTAGGATAAAGAAGGAAGGTATCTAGGATGATTTTGGATAATGATTAAGATGAAGGATTATTAAGATGACTAAGGGTGATTAAGAATAATGTGAATGACTTGGAAGAATTTATTAGGATAATTAAGATAAGATGAAGAATTTGAAAGATTGATTAGGATACAGATGTTGATTAAAGATGATTAGAAGAATATGGATGATTGAATTGGATAAGGGAGATGATTTGGAATATTATGGATGATTAGGAGATGATGAGTAGAATGATTAAGGATGATTAGGATTAGAGGAATGATTTGGATGATTAAGAGGGTGATTAGGATAAGAAGTATGATGATGATGAAGAAGTGGGTTGATGTGGAGATGAAAATGTAGGATTCTGATTGATTTTGGAATTTTTAGGTCAATTTGTTCATTGGCAAGAACTGATTTTCAACATACATCAAAGGCATTGACTACGCTAAGTATACCTTGACTCAGATTTTAGGTATAACTGACAGTTATTGAAGACACATGTCTGAAAACAGTCCTGGAATGGACAAAGCAACCTTGCAGGAGACAAGCAATTGTGACTGTGGAATTTTGATTCAAATTACAAAATTTCATTTGTGTATGTTTGAGTGACTCTTTCAAGCCACTTATATTTTCACTTATCTTATCACAACAAAGATAGTTCAGACAGTAGTTACCTTATGAAATTGGCTTCACATGAAATATTATAGGCCCATAGCTTGGTAGTCCTTTAGCTCACACAGTAGTGTCACCCCCGGAAGGGTGCCCATGTTTTTTCCTTTTGCCAGGTATTTTTGTCGTGCTACGAAGATATCTTTCACAACACAATACCTTGGGACATGTATGATGGGAATCTTGGGGGGAGATTCTTCCCTTTACACTATAATAAATCACCATTCAGAGATGAATCAAGTAGGCTACTAAGTTATAGTTGCTAGTAAGATTTCATGGCATCCCCACAATTGGTTTGTATGGTGTGAGACACTTAAGTCTCTAGTTCAACCATGCCAATATACTAAGGATGTTCACTCAGTATGGACTACCATTGAACATGACCCGCCCAGGCTTAAAGAGATAAAGATGACCTTTGGGTCACACTTTGTTTCTATACTGGCCGAATAGATTACCGGTTTGAGGTCATCCTCTAAAGGGGTAGCACACCCTCTAGACAAGCCTCTCTAGAAGCTTGATTAAGCTAAGGTTTCTCTTCACCCAATTTCCATGAAGGCGAGGGGAGAGGATACAACTATACTTTAATCATAGCATCACTTATATTAAGGGATTTTTCTAATGACAAAATAGCTCAAAAGAAGTGTTGAAAAACACTTCTTCAAACACACCAAAAAGAGTTCATTTCCAAAATTGAACCTAATTAGAGAAATTAAGTGTTTTCTACCTAAGAAAAAGACACAATAGTATGATTAAGCATGCAAGTTCAATTTATTTCCCACACATCAATAAGGAAAGCATTTAAAAAGGTGTGTTTGTTTGGCTTAAGTCATTCAAGATTTGTGAGGTTCATTCCCTTATGCATTCAAGATTGGATGTGGTTAATTTCTTCTTTTAAGAAACATTCATTCAAAGACTAATATTTAAAACATACAAGTTCATTCAAAAAATCTATTAAAATCCAAGGAAACCTACATGAAAAATATTAGTAATCTTTAAAGTCTTCAACCCTGAAATGATGCAAAAAGACAAACAAATTAGTAACACTTGATTCCTAACAATATGTTGATTGTTGATTCCTGAAATTTGACTAAGTCTGAAATTTCTTAAAAACCCTCAAAAACTAGATTCTGCATCTTAACTCCTCTGAACCTAAAACCACTCTCAAACATCCTGAAATTATATATTTAAAATATATCTTAAAGTATACTTAAATGATATATTTTAAATATAGACCTAGTGCTGAAATTGGTCTGAAGTATACATAAAAAATTTCAAGAAATTAGACTAGTTTAAAATGCAACAAATGTAGAGACAACAATGAGAGTGCGCAGATGATAATCTACGTAGATGGTGGTCTTCACAGACAGTGATCTGTGCAGACAGCGGAGTTATGGCACAAACAACAGTTTTTAAGAGCAGATGGTCATTCCGCACAGACAGCGGGTTTTAAGCACAGATGACCATTCAAGGTCGGAGACAGTGATCTGCATAGACAACAGTCTGGAAACACAGATGGTAATCTTAGAGCAGAGATGGATCTGCATAATTTTTTTCTAGAATGTTAAAAAACATAGAAAATGCGTTAGAAATTTCAAAAACTAGTGACGTGGGTCCCACCGGGCGTGCTAAGATGTATATGCTAGAATCTAACCTATTGGGAGCATGCTCATACATGTAAACGTTAGAGATATATAATCAATAAGCTATGTTAAACATGTTTAAGAAGCATACTACCAAAAATAACAAAAGATCCATCACAACCTCCGATGAGCTAAACAAGTGCACCCAAGCCTTGTTGATTTGCTCTTAGAGAAGTTTGTGGGTGTGCTCTCCCAACACAATATACTAATCCCACTTGATTTGATTGATGAAACTAGAATGCAAGCTAATGAAACAATGTAAAAGCTCAAGAACAAGTATGAGGAACTTGTCTCAAGCCATTCATCAAAAGTATGAGAATGAAAATGCAAACTATGCTAATATGTTATGCAAGATCAAATGAAACCAAAACTAGATTCATTGTCATTATTCCTAAGATGTGATTTATAGATTTATTAAGAAACATAAACACTAAAATGCACTAAAAAGATCTAGCACTAAACTAGCATGATAACAATGCATAAATGAGAGATGATTTTCTCTTGACAATGGCCTCTATTTATAGATTTTTTCAAGGAGAGAGAGAGCTTTGATGAGGTGGAGCTCATGTGGCATCCACATAGGTGCCACATGAGGGACACATAAGCCATACAAGAGGCCCACTTTTCTCACACATGTGTGAGAAACTTTGGATGTGATGGGTCAAAGTGTACTTAAAGTACACATGTGAAGGATCTTGTAAGAGGGTGTAAGAGGGTGTAAGAGTTTTAGTCCAATGAAACACTTTTATCAAGTGTAAGAAGGTGTCATCGTGGGTGTAAGAAACCTTGTTGGCACCAAATAAGGATTATTTGGAAAAGTGTATTTTTGGAAATTTGCTCACACATGTGTGAGAAAATAATTAGGACTAATTGGTGTAGGAATCAAGAAATTAGTCTAATTAACCTTAGTTAATTAGTGAATAGGTTTATTTGGTGAGAGTGATGTGAGGTAGGGTAGGATCTAGGTTCAAATTAGTTTAATCCAAATTAGATTTAGATTAATTGTGGTTTAGTAGAATTAATTCATGTGGAGGAATAAATAAATTATAAATTTATTTAAACAGGATAAATGAGGGAAATGTATATAAATAAGATTTAATACATTAAAGGGGATGGTCTTTAAATTAAATTTAAATACTAAGGACAGTGAATCATATTTAATTAAATAAATTTAATTAAAGAAATAGAAGAATATCACAAATATAATTAATTATAATTAATTATAATGCTATGGGAATATTAATTAAATTAATATAAGGATGAATTTTAGATGTCTACAATTTGCAGTTTCCTCCTCTAGAAAACATTATTGTATGATTTGGTATTCCATCAACTATAATATCTAATAACACTATTCATTTTAAAAATAAAGAAGTAACAAAACTATTGGAAAAATACCATACCAAGAAATTATGTTTTACTCCATACTATCCTCAATCTAAAGGTAAAGCTAAAGTATCTAACAAATTCATTGAAAAAATTCTTAGGAAAACTATTAACAAATATGCTAAGGATTGGCACACGTAGTTGACCTATGCTTTATGGGCTTATAGGAAAAGGTATTGCACTGCCATAGGAATAACTCCGTATAATTTAGTTTATGATGCAGGTGCAATTATGGATTTATAATTTGAGATGGCCTCATTACGATTCTCTTTTAATGGTATAATTTATAATGACACTTTGAGACAATGACTTCAACAACTTTAAATGTTAGATGAGAAATGCATTAATTCCCTTGAGAACATTCAAAAATACCACAATTCTCTAGGGAATAAATACAATCAAAAAGTGATTGAATGTTCTTTTTCAGTTGGAGACTTAGTTCTTTATGAAAATTAGTGCAGCATAAATGCTCTACCTAGAGAAAAAGGCAAGTTCAATCCTAATTGGCTTGGCTAATACATCATCACTGAATTTTATGATTCCGGTACATATAAGTTAGCTAATATGGATGGTGTATCACTTAGGGACCCTATAAACGCTATGAATTTGGGTCGATACTATGCTTTATTCTCATTCTTCTCCTTTTTATTTCCACTTTCTCCTTTCTTTTCTCCTTTCAATCTTTATGTGTGTGTTAGTATCTTTGTATTAAAGCATTATGTGTTAATATTAGTTATTTTCATGTATTTCTTCATTCTTGACAAAAATGTACATGTTTCAGTCTTGAATTTACTTTTAATATATTAATAATTTTGGTTAGGATATTACTTGGTCGGTTATTACACACTTACTTTTCATCAATAGTTTATGTTTGGATAGATTAGTGTTTAGTTATTTTTATCTATACTACATGTTCATCTATTTACATAAGCATATTACATCATCATAGTTGCATTTAATTAAAGATAATTTTTAATTAAAACACATGTATATCATTTTAATCCTTATAGAATTGATTACATATTCAAACATAGAGACATTAAAAGTGACAATATACATGTAAACATAGAGAACATCAATCCATATATATATCAAAATGTTTGTTACATAGGTGGCACTATTCAAAATGTGCCTTATCTATATCAAAAAATACAAAATCATATCAAATGACTTCTCAACCATGGGATGATGACTCCTTGACCCCTCAGGTCTGTGACTATAAGAGAGTGGTTGTACTATGAGAGGTCAAGGATCGTGAATGGCTCCTCGATGAGCTCTACTCTGACTGACATCATAGTACCCCTAATATCTCCTACAACTCACACTGAGTCTCTACTAACTCTCATTGGAATCAATCACTTTCATCTCTGAGTATCTGTATCTCTACCTACACTGGCATGAATAGATCCTTGTGTTTCCTAGGATAACGTTGTGCCCCATATCTCCCCCGAGAGGATGATGATATCCTCAAAAATATAGTGATGTCTCTCAATACCTCACCTACAAAGTGTCTTCATACTCTCTTCCCAATTGTAACATATAGCATTGATAACATTAAAAAATATACATATGTATTTTCACCTAAATGTGTTCAATCTTTCATACCTAGATCTCCTTCCTAGTATTCATGATCATCTGTAGATGGAAACATTAGGGCTTTACCCTGAGATGTTTTTGATGGTATAGACTGATTGGTCTCTCCCCACTCTCGAAAGGCAACATCTCTTGGGGTTTGTATCACTAAAGTGGATCTCGCTGGTCATCCTATCAAAGGGGTGGCATCCATCCCCTTTGGTGTATCCTCCCTAGCTGCACTGTAGTCCTCATACATGGGTGCTACCTCTATTATATCTCATTTCTTCTCATCCTCTCCATCATATTCATCTTCCTTCTCATCATCACCTTCATCCTCATATCCAACTACCACATGCTCTATTATATAGTATGGCCCTAGATCTCCTGTGGGGTAGCCTTCTAGAAAGATGGGTCTGACAACATGCAAGATATCATATCTATGGTAATCCCTCATCAAACCTGCATCAATGACTGTAGGTGGTACCTTGATATCTTGCTCTACCTCTACATCTCTCAACTCTATCTCATCCATTTTGGTTTGTGTTTTGGTCCCTGGCCTTTTGATAACCCTATGTCCATGTGAATACTATGGCACTGGCATGGGAGGATCCTGTGTAAGACCAAACTGTCATAGCACTGTGTCAGAACAGTAAGGAACTACTATGTAGTTGTGGCTTCCCTCCAAAAAATTGTCCCTTCATACATCTCATTTTTTGTCAGTGTCTGTCCAGAGTGGCATGTGTCTAAAGGTCTCCATATGAATTCAATTTCCTGCAATAGATCGATGATCAATCTATAGAAAATCACCAAAATATCATGGTAAACTCAAAGGATATCTATATGTTCGAGTATCACCCGCATCAATCTTCACTGGGAATCCTATCAATCATGTATAAGTGATATGCTCAAACATCCATGCCTGCAATAAAGTATACACTTCCATGCTCCATCTCTAATACCTCATAAATCTCTCCAGCTCATAGTATAGGTGGGCTAGATTAATCCTCCCCCAGGAGTATACTACATAGTTCCTCTCTATAGTCCAAACTACATGTGCTAAAGGAGTAAAAACACAATTCCTTTACAATCAAGAGAAACCACTTTAGCAATTGTACACGACAATATCTTCTTGACCAAAGGAACCTCGTCATAAGAAATCATCAATTCCCTCAATGGAATGTAACCTTTATGCATATGAAGATGCGACCAACCCAAGACATATATATGATCCCCCTAAATATATGCCTCTGATATGTTAGTACTAAATCTCAGTGTCTGGCCTCGGATAGGTAACCACAAGATACTATATACATCCTCTAGTGTAACAGTCATCTCACCCATGGGAAGGTGAAATGTGAAGATCATTTTTGGTGTGTTTGATGTCAGTGGAAGTTGTGTATATATTGGTAATTTATCATATTGAAATGTAAGAAGTTGTGGTTTTTGTTGTGGGTGATGTGTTTAGGGTTTTGTGATATCAATTTGAAGTTTCATTCAAAAAGCTGATAGACAGAGAGTGTAGAGAAGTTACAGAGTACAAAGAACATATTGGATCTAACAAGCAATGAATGCTACATCTAGATCACTCATCTTTTTGTTTACTAATAGTTGGGACGAGAAAAATCCCTTCATCGGGTGAACTTTAACAAGTTCTATTTGTAAATCCTTTAACGTGGTAAATTATCTATTAAGCTTTGAAATATTCTAGCGAGGTAGATCATAACTGATCTGATTGTACTCATAACAATGTACTAATCACTCCTAACAAGGTGAACTCTCAGAAAGGGTATTTTTAGCTCCTAACAGGGAAAAATCATTTACTACAGTAGTGGGTTTATGGGTGTCATCCCCACCATGGATTTCTCCCTCTAACCATGGGTTTCCACAATAACATATGATTGTCATGTGTGATGAGTTTTTTAATTCTTGATATTACTTTCTTTTATGTGTTTGTATTAGTTATATGCTTTTTGATTTGGAACGCAATTCAACAACTATTTAGATTAGTGGTTGAATTTGTCTATTACTTGTTTGAACTGCTTCACCCCCCCCCCCNTTACTTGTTTGAACTGCTTCCCCCCCCCCCCCCCCACCCCAAATACCTAATAATTCAAACAATTGGTATCAGAGCACTAGTCCTCTTGGTGATAAGCCTAACAACTTGGAGAAAATATCCACTATCATGGAGGGTTATAGGTGTGAGATGCAAATTGAGAATGAAAACAAGATGATCATTGAGCTGCAGGAAAAGATGAGGAAGTCACTTGCCAAAAGGAGAGAGCTTACTGAGAAATTGAGTGAAATCCAAGACTACATAGAACAATTGTCTGAAGGTAGTGCATCTGAAGATTCTGAGGAGGAAATTGCAGATCTGTTGAGTAAGAACAAGAGACTCAAATAAAATGTGGGTAATCTGAAAATAGAGCTTGAAAGTCATTCTATTAGGATGTGTAAAGTCCTTGAAGGAAAAGGAAAAGGTGAAGATGCAAACAAGACTATAAAAGCTTCCAAGAAATTGTTTGATTATGCCCTAAAGGAAAAGGATCAAGAGCTTGTTAACCTAAGACAAATTTTCTTTATATCAAAGTCAAATGCAGGATACTACTACAAAGAATCTAGAAACTTAATAGATAAGAATGAAAGGATTAGAGAGGTGAATGAGACATTGAAGAAGGATTTAAAAACTAAGATGGAGGCAAATGAAAAACTAAATAAATATAATGAAAGCTCACAAAATATTGATGAACAACTGAAGATCCAAAGAAGACACATAGACACAACTGGTCTTGGATATGTTGGAGAAGGGCATTTGAAATCAGAGATTCCTCTAAATCTAAATCTAAGGACACTCAGAAAGATCAAAAGGTAGATCTAATCAAATTAGGTTAAAAACCTCAAAACCCTACTTGTTATAACTATGGAAAGCTTGGTCATACTACAGATGTGTGTAGGAGAAAAATAGTGAGTAAACCTTACTCTTTTAATAGTTATTGCTATAATTGTCATAAGTATGGTCATACTACATATGAGTGTAGATCTAGGTCTAGCAGTAAATCCAACAGTGGTAACTTTGATGGATATTGTTTTACATGCAACAAATATGGACACAAAGCTGGAGATTCTAGGTCAAGGGTGCATGCATCTAGATCGCCTATCACACCTGTGAATACTATTAGAAGGGAAAGAAAATTCAATACTACATGTTCAGTATGTGGAAACACCTAGAAATAAATTGTAGAATGATAACTCTGATAGGTAATGATGGTCCTTGGAAGTCAACTAGCATGACATGTTTTTTCTGTCATAAGATAGGCCATCTAGCTAGCGATTGTCAGTTTAGGAACCAATCTCCTGATTGGTCAGAGTATAGGAAACGAAAGAAGATTACCAATATTGATGAAATAAAATGTGACATGAAGAAGAAATGGGTGAAGAAAGGTGAACTTGATTCTTCTGAGTTGATTGAGAGCTCCACAAGTTCAGGAAGTGTGGAGATTCCATCACTGAACTAAGCATGTTATTTTCTTAGGGGGAGTACTTATAGTCAAATTCTTTATCAATCCCCTAGATTGATGAGCGGTAAAGATCTATATACACATTATGGTGTAAGTTTATATGATTTTTTTTTGTTATTGTATGTAGACCTTACTAATATTTCATGGTTAATATCTCTTTGATATCGGTCATTATAGTTGGTTGAGTACCAACCGATGGACACATGTCAACCGGTGACTTGACACTATTCCTACCATTGAAGTATGTAATGTCTATTTCTCAACGTTAAATAGAGGAAAAGTAACTTCATTTCACACCTTTACTTTCATTTGAGTATTTGATAGCTATCTTGAACTCTAGTGTACAACAATTACTTTTGTGATTAAGATTTCAAGCTAAATCATATCGAGCTTTTGTAAATCCCTAACCGCTGTATTGTAAAATATCAGTTTAGTCTATTCTTAGATTTGAGTGTTGTTGCACTTGATCATAATGGAAAATAACATTAATATTCTAGTTTTGGTTAACATCATTGAGGAGCCTCTACTTGTATTCAAACTACTTCCAATTAAAGTTGTCGAGATTGATATGTCAGGTGCCCTATCGACTATTCATCAAGGAGTGATTTTGATCAAATATGTTTGGTCCTATATCCATTGCAAAATTGAAGAACTAGGATTTAAATAAATCAAGAAAGAATACAAGAGTATGTTCATCAATGATGTGTTGAAAGATGAGCATAAAAATCTACAAACAAAGGGTTTAACTTATGCAGTAGATAGTCTCACTAAATTCCATCGTGATTGGATTTTATAAGTGGTAAGAAGAGTGCATGATCAGTTCATATGCCTGGACATACCACATAAGATTTCCAAGATAATGATTCATAGGGTTACAAGATTTCGTGCACATAGATAGGAATGCACATTGAGAATGACGGTAATTTATTTGGTCATTAAACTAACCAAATCAAAACAAGATGATAGAGAATTAATAATCAACCATATTGAATATAGGGAAGTTCACTTTGCATCAATGGTGATAGGTTATAGAGTTTACTAGTCTAGTCAAGCTAACAGTGTGCTTGGTGGTGCTATTCATGATGCCTATCAGATTATCAAAGTTGATTTGATATATGATCTATGTGAGATGATTACAAGTCAACTTTTGACAAAAATGGGAAGGATAAAGAGAGATAAGAGGCAGTCATTCAAGTATGGTTCCCTAATGGTCCACGTATGTTTTTCTATGTTCAAAATTTCTTCCCTGGTAGAGTTAATGTTACATGGTCAAAAGATAAACTAGTATTTATTTAGATAAGTGAATTCATAAAAAAATTAGGTGATAACTTCAACAATGTCATGTGGGTTTATTTCAAATATTTCCAAACTAAGATGCATAAAAGTGAAAGGATTCTATCTAGCATTGTATAAAAGTACAAGAATGACATTTTTGTTCTAGTAGACATTGATTAATGCATTATGCAAGTAGTGGATCCTTAGAGATACTGGCTTCCTCCTATGGGATATGAAGTAGATGGTAATTTATTAACTCTAAATGATGATGAACTATTCTCAAAACCCTTAGAAAAACAAGCACAGAGATTTAGAGCCTATGATGAAGCCTTTGCCAAAATTCAAAAGGAATTGAAGAAACCAGTCATTGAAAGGAAAACAAGGAGAATGTTATCTGACCTAGAGAAGAATTTTTATATTAGTGAAGATGGAACATATTTTACTGCTCCAACCAAAGCTAAAGATCCTTTAGCTATAATTCCTTAAACTTATGTTAAGGTGAAGACAAAATAGAGAAAACCAGCAGCTAGTGAAGTTAAGTCTAAAGTAAAATTTACAAGGAAGAAAAGTCAAAGCACTCCTAATAAAAAAACACCTACAAGAGGAAGATAAAATCCATAGAAGAGAAGGGTGTTCAGAAGGAAATTGAAGAGGATGAAGAAGAAAGGACATAATCAAACAAGGATTCCTTTGAACTAAAAAAGAGTGGTGAGACAAAGAAGGCCCCTTCTATTGATGATATTTTCAAACGTATTGTGGATAATGGTAGACCAGATACAATTCGAAGATGATACACTTTGGGTAGTCGTGAAGACAAAAAGAAGTTAGAGGAAGAAATTTTGTATCATTTTCAAAAATTTTGCAGACTAGCTTGAGAGATCCATTCTTACATTCCTGATTGATGCTAGATGGCGCGTTGCATTACAGTTCTACAAAAAAAATTATGGAAAGAGAACTAATCCAAGTGCAACTTGAACTATGTGTTGAAGATGCTAAGAAAATGATTAATGCTCATAAGAATAATTTAAAATTAAAGAGCAAATAATCTAGACTTATAATTGATGACACAGAGAATGTCCATATTGAGACTACTGAGACATGGAAGAAGCTATTGAAGATAAAGGGGGTAGAAGCACAAGAAGAACTGTTAGAGTAATCTTTAGTAATTACTCCTTAGTGCTTAAGTTTCTCTTAGGCAGTTTAGTTAGACTTAGGAAAGTTTCCTTTTCTGAGTTAGTTGCCCGTTTAGGGTTTCGACATCCTTTATAAGGATTNNNNTCTTTGTATTTCATAAGGAGTTGTAAATCATTTCATTGTTGATAATATAGAAATCATTTCTGTCAACATGCATTTGCAGTCTCTGGCCTATCGGCCGCCTTAGCTCTTTCTCTCTTTCTGTCTTCTTCATTCT
>MU227294.1:1242490-1259709 GCA_018584345.1 Thuja plicata
GAGGAGGATAATTAGGGCTCATAAGAGAGAGAGAGAGAGAGAGAGAGAGAGAGAGAGAGAGAGTAATGCAGAGATCACTAGGGTAGGTTGAACTATAGGCCCAACCACAACTTTGAATATCCTTCTGATCTTTACAACTCAATTGGATTATCACTTGATCTCTCCACTTGAACTCTTCTCCAAGACAAACACCACAATCTTTCTACTATTTGACAACTCCTATTTACAAGATAAGACATCTCCTTCAACATACTGAACACACCAACCCAGCATGTTCCCACATTCAATTCACAAGTCCTTCTCTAACACTTCCTTTCAACACATACCAGTACATCATTACTCCAAACGCCACCATAGGGAGTTGATCAGGGTTCTACTTACTCCAAAAAATCAATTTAGGATCCATAGTAGACTTCTACAAAGTTCTATTGATCACAAGATTCAGACTACTCCATTAGGCCTAGTTGGATAGGCTTCCCTAGTAGCCTTATGTACAGGATTTTTATGAGATAACTTTTATTTCTCCCAAAGACCCTACAAAACAATTTATGATTTTGAGTACTCTTTTAGACAATGTCTCCAAAACCAAAGCCTTAGACTCCAACCCTTTCACTGTAACTCAAAGTTTACACAAAGTGTAGAGGCCTAAAGATAGGGGTGTAGCATGTTTCCCTTTCGAACCACCCGATCATAGCCCATTCCCTAGTAGGTAGGTGTCAGTGATCCATCTGTGTCGCGTGGCTCAAATCAGAGATATTGATTAGGTGCATAGGTCTTGTATCCCATTAAGATAAGACATCTAGATCAGAGGTATCTATCTGTCCTTCCTTGTCCAGATTTCCTCCATATCTGTTTTGTGGTAGGTCCATCCCTATTCTTGGGGTTGGGGAAGAATGAAGTACAAATGGGCCCTATCTGATATAAGGGTTAGATGATCCTAGGTGTAATCTCCATATCTCGTTTCAGATGGGATAGGGCCAACTAGAAGTGGGTGAGTTCACCTCCCAACCTCATCCCCCACTAGGGCTGAATATGTAGGGTTTCCAAAGAAAGTCTCCAGTAATGGATCTAACCACCCAAAAAAACACTTGGAATAGGTTTTTACACCCCTAAGAACACCCAATCCAACACAAAATTAATCCTACCCACTCCCTACAAGTTTTTGTGCATCAGTTTGCACTTGACTGTCACCGAGCACATAGAGATGCTTAGCTAAGGATTGGTGGAAAGGTGGAAAAATAGGACCCTCCTAATATTCCCTTGTGGAATCATAAAGTATACCACCCCTACTTTCATTTCACCAAGGGCCATGAGAATCCAACAGTGGATTGGTAAGTTAGGGGCACATCTTTGCAATACCCTAATGAAACAGGGTTTCCTGGACCAGTATGGATTGAACCAAGGATTTCTCCCTTTAAATTCTACAAAATCCACTCAAAATAATTTCATTAGAGACTCAACACCTTATACTAATAGAACATGAAGGATTTCAACAACATCCAATCACATGGTGATCGTATTGTATGAAGCAACAAAGAATTTCAAAAACAACAAAGTTTTATTCATTCAATCTTACCACCAAATTGTTGATTACATGAACAAAATTTCATGTTAGAAATTATCTTCTATATAAAATCCTAAACCAATGTCCACAACCTAATTTCAAAGCTTGGAGCCATTGGGGGGTGGTTAGGACAAAGTTCACAAAAATTGTGAAAGTTGTCGAGCAACTTTTGCAACTTTTACAACTTTTGTTGCAAAGTTTCTCCACTTTGCTTCCTAGGACCCATTAGGACCCTATATGGAATGGGAATACCCAAAATAATAATAGAAACATAAAATCAACCTAACCAACATATTTTGAATCTTTGAGTAAGTTTGACCCCCAAGGTTTGTAATGACACCTTGTGGCAACTAGTCTTGCAAGTTAATCCTTATTACAAAGAAAGGGTCCCAAGGACCTCAAAACAACCTATGTCTAAGGTTTCCTTCATTAGTACCCCAAAGGAATTCCAAGGGTGTACTTTGAGAGCATTGGTGTTCCTTGTTGTCCTCAATTTTGTATTCACAAAATTGGGGCAATCCTACAAAAAATTGTGGGTTAAATTTTACAAGGTGGGACTTTCTTTGGTTTTCCTTGATTTTTTGTTGGGTTTTTAGTCCTTTTTTTTTAAAAAAAAAATTCGTTTGTATCCCTTGGAATTCTTCTCATTTTGAGCTATCTTAGGCATTAATTAGAGTTGTCTAGCTCATGTTATAGAGGTTTTAAGTATCCTGCATGTGGGGTTTTTCTGTTTGATTACATGTCTTTGTTAAAATCTTTCAAAAGTGGACTTTTTGCTGGTATTTGTATAAAGTAAAAATGTCATTTATATATAAAAGTGGGTTTAGAACCCCACTTTAAAATTTCACATCATTCTGAGAAGTTTTAATTATAGTTTTAAATGATTTAAATATGTAATGCTGGACTTTCTTAGTCTTTCTGCATATTATTATTATTATTATTATTATTATTATTATAAGTTACATATAAAGATTATACTTATTATTGCAAAAGGTCCATTTCCAAGTCTTTATGCATTGAGTGGCGAATTTTAGCCCAAATACATATTGTAAGTGCAAAAATGTGTAATTAGTTTTCAAAAAGATCATCATTAATCATATTGGCAGTGATTTTTGTGACAAATGCATATTCGTTAACATGTAAAAGACATTTAAAAACCCATTATGAGTCATAAATCTTATGGTTTCATATGGGTGGCAATTTTTGTGACTATTGCATGTATGGCTTATATGTAATACTTGCCTAAAACCCTGTATTGACTTTCACTTAAGATTGGTGGTGAGTTTTTGTATGATTACATGTGATTTGAAACATGTAGTTGGTCCTGAAAAGTGCGTCAATGAATGCCAAAAGGAATACATATGTTTCATTATGTAGTTCATGACAAAAAACCGTCAACACTTATATACAACCTCTTCCAAAGTGATGGAGGTGATTTTTGTGTTGATTACATGTTATACGAAACATGTAAATGAACATATAAAGTTACATGTTAGACTTATTATACTTAATACATATGTTTCATTATGTAGTTCATGGCAAAAACCCATCACCACTTATATACAACCTCTTCTAGAGTGATGGAGGTGATTTTTGTGTTGATTACATGTTATACGAAACATGTAAATGAGCATATAAAGTTACATGTTATACTTATTATACTTATTATTCCAAAAAGTCCATTTCCAAGTTTTTATGCATTGAGTGGCAAATTTTAGCCCAAATACATATTGTAAGTGCAAAACTATGTAATTAGTTTTTTTTTAAAATTATCATTAATGATATTGGTGGCAATTTTTGTGAAAAATGCATATTCCTTAAATATGTAAAAGACATATAAAATCTTTTTATGATTCATAAAGCTTATGGTTTCATATGGGTGTCATTGTTTTTACTATTGCATGCATGAGTTATATGTTTTACTGGCCTAAAAAACCCATATTGACTTTCACTTAAGACTGATGGTGATTTTTGGTATGATTACATGTGATTTGAAACATGTAGTTCATCCTGAAAAGTGCGTCAATGAATGCCAAAAGGAATACATATGTTCCATTATATAGTTCATGACAAAAAACCATCAACACTTATATATAACCTCTTCCAGAATGATGGCGGTGATTTTTATGTTCATTACATGTTATACGAAACATGTAATTGAGAATATAAAGTTGTGTTTCCTCCTTAAAGAGTAAGGGTGGAATTTTTGAGTGAAAATACATGTCATTTAAACATGTAAATGCCATGTACAACATGTGTTTTTTATTTTAGAAATCTTGTATTGGGCATTTGTTAAACATCAAGAGCAAGTTTAGCTCTATAACTAACTATATTTTTTCCAAAAGCCCGTCCATTGCATCTAACATCAATTTCAGCTTGTGTTTGTCACTCAGCAAATTGTATTTATATATTTTCAAATGATCCAACATCTACAGGCTTGAATCTTTCAAATTTGTTGCTATTTTTGTGCATATTTTCTCTCAATGTTGCACATTTGTCATCCAATCCATCTAAACTCCAATTCGCATTGATTTCATGGAGATTGGATCAAGTTTTATTGTTTATATTATTCCTTTTGTTACCAAAATTTTTCTAGATCCAAATTTATCTTGGATTTGGTTCATATTTTGGTGCAATTCTTTGCAAGTTTTTATTTCTCTTGTTCTTGGTAGAAAGAGGTAAGTTTTCTTGCTTTCATTTCATGGGTTCTTTTATGTACTTTTGTGTTGGTTTTTTAAATGTAAATCTTCGATTTCACTTTAAAATTTACATTTTCTTATTGTTTTAACTTGTATCTTCTCTCTTCCGTGTTCATTTGTTTAAGATGCATATGCAAAGAATTCATCTATCTTGAATATGTAGTCAAGACAAAAAACCTCATTATTGATGTGAGATATTTCAAAAAAGAAAGGAAAAAAGGGCCAAGTCATTCCCAATATGCAAAGCAAACCAAAAAGCCCACCTTCATGTTTTTGCATGGCATTTTATGAGATGCAACTATTTCAAAAAATCCCACCTTGCATATTGAACATTTTCTCATGCATATATACATCCATGTTTTCATTTTATCAACTCAAAGCTTGCTATCTGCATACATGTAGTGCCTTTAGAAAACCCCATTTTTTAGTTTTTCCCTCATTTAAAGAGCTGATTTTTCCCAAAATCCATTGAATTTCATTTCTCAAAGGTCTTCCACTCATATCCTATACACATACTCTTTCAAATCTACAAATGTCTAGCTTGAAAGACCATGTTATGGCCTTTTCTGGTAACTAAAGAATGAGGACATAATGAAGCCATTCCAAGAAAGAGACAAGTGAAGAAACAATGAGAGCATAGAAATATTACAACACTGATTTCAAGAAGGTGATTGGTTGATACCCTCAGTACAACATAACCAAGGATGCAAATTCATATTCCGGTTCGAGATTCTTTCACCAAACCAAAACACATCAATCATCGAGCATCTTGTAATAGCATTAGGACCAATAAAGGATGATGAACTATAGAAGTTGTGTCTTGTCAGACACTTAGAATATTTTCATCATGTGTTTTGTAATTTTTAATTGACAGATTACATGCAATGTAAGAACAAGATGTAATTGCATGTGATAGTATCACGTGCAAAGTTGTTCCATGTAATCATGTTGCAACTGCATATAAAGCCTTGCAGTGTTGAGTAAGTCAAAGTTAGTTAGTTAGGGATAAGTATTGAATAAGTCAATGTGGTTAAGGGTTTCCCTTTCTTTCTCCACCTTTCTCTCTCCTCTTTTCCTATATAAAGGAGGGATCTCATTGTAAATAATTATCTTTTGGAAATACAAGAAAATTCTACCAGTTTGTATATGCACTCTAAGCCTTTGTTCTTGGATGTAAATCAGATTGCTTTCAATTAAAAGGACAAATTGTTTTTAAAATTTGTCTTGATTCGAGGTGTTATGTGATGACATTTTTTGGATATTGATTTTGAGTTTTGGTGTTTTTATCAAGAGGGATTTGAATTCAATTGTGCAGACTTTGAGTTGCCTATTGCATTCAGAGCCAATTTGAACTTTTAAAGACTTTGTGCTGTAGGAGGAAAAATTGTTATAGATAGAAGTGGCTGTAATAACTTAAAGTTGAAGACTTTGGGCTTCAGTGATAAGTTTTTTTATTAAGGAAGAGGATATTCAGTGGAAGACTTTGTGCTTTCCTGACTATTCTATTTTCTTAAATCATCTTTCGAAGTAAGTATAATAGAATTTGTGTTCCTGTATTGGTTTCAATTTATTATAAGTAAACTATTGTCTTAAGTGTTGTTCTTATGTCAACCCTTAAGCCACTGGTATTATTGTAGCAATAGGAACTGTTTGTATTTTAGTTCAGTTTTAGTTGTAGCCACCCATGGTAAGAAGGGAGCTTCCCCTATTGCTAAGAGAAGAAAGAAATTTCACACTCTTCTGCCTAAAGTCACAATTTTGCAAATTTGTTGTATTAGTTACTTGCAAAAAATTTAGATATCTATTTTTGGCAACTCTGTTGAGGACCAAACACATTTGTATCCAAAGGTTGATAAGAATATTGATTGAGAAGAATTTGAGCTTCTATTTTGTTTTCTTGTCCCGGAGAAGAAACATAGGACTTTGTGCCTTCATGGACACTTTGCTTCTTTAAATTTTTATTTGAAGTTTTCTCAAATATTTTACACACTTTCAGCTGCAATCTTTTTCTGAAAAAGAGGAAAAGATTAAACATTTATTCTACAAGAGAAAACTAAACAAAGTTCCCTCCAAGTTAGTATATATTTATTTTTTAAAGGGTTTCTTCCAAGTTGATCTAATTGTTCTACTGGGGACACGACATGCATTTGTAAACCTCATGCTTTTGTTTGAAGTATACCTATGTCCTATTCATTGTAATTATTCCATCATATTTTTATTTCATGTAGTTTTTCAAAGATTTCACCAAGAACATGTAAATGGATCAAGGTCCTTGTGGAAATTATTTTGGTTTGTTGTATTTGGATCTACCTCTACATGCTCTTCCTGATGGCACATGAAATAATTTTCCAAAGTTCTTTGATAATGGACAACAACATCCTGACAAACATATTGCTGATTTTTACATTGCATGCGGTATTCATGATGTTAAACATGAGGATATGTTTGTAAGGTTGTTCGTGGAAACTCTCCAAGGTGTAGGTGCTGACTAATTTTCCACCTACCACCATATATTATCACAAACTGGGCTATTCTCATATCCAAGTTAGAAGAAAGGTTCAAGCCGCCTGAAGATGCTCATGCCTTATTGGCCCAACTCACTTAGTTGAAGAAGGAATATCATGCACCTATGTGTGAATTTGTCACTCATTTCACCAAATTAACATGAAGAATGCCAGTTATTTCTCAGCCTATAGCTGCAAATTTGAATTGTTTCTTTCTCAATGCTTAGATTCCTTAATTTATTTTTCTATTGCAAAGAGCAGCTCCTACTACTCTTGCAGCTGCATAGACATTGGCCATTGGAATTGAAGATGATCTTATTCTTGTTGGGAAGATAAGAATTGAAGCAATTAGGTCTGAAGAAATTTATTTTTCTTCTGATCTGTTTTCTTCTATGACAAGGATGGATCCTGTGGTGCAGAGGTTAGCAAATGAGTCGCTTTCTCTCAAAAAATAAATAGCTCAAGTTATGCTCTTTGTTGCTCATGAAGATGTACCAAGAAAGCCTCTTCTAAAATTTTCTCATAGTTCTGATGTTGAGAATAAAAAAAAGTTGGTTTTATCACCAAAGACGCTTTATATTGAGGTGACATCAATGAAGGCAATAACAAAGCATCCTAAATTTGAGGACATTGATATTTCTATACTCTTCCAAGAAAAGGAATAAGACATAGTGAGTGACTCTTATTTTTGGTTCATGCAGTCTTAGAAAGCCATCGATGAAAATCAGAAAGATGCAACTCATTCTTTTGATGTTCGAGTGAGAAGAAGATCATGTCATTGGGCATAAAAATATGGACATGCAAGCAAGTCTTAGTCAAATTGAAAATAATGCATCATCATTTCCAAGTCATGGACTTGAAAAAGTGTTGCATGAAAGAATTACTCCAGACCTTGATGACGATCTTATCATGAACATCATACAGGAATTTTGTTCAAGTATTGAAGATAATTCTCTAATGTTTGGAATTTGTAACCAACATGATGCATAAGGATGCAATGAGGTAACTCATTTTGATCAGCCTAACGTGATGATGGTTGATGAACCAGTTACTCAAGTTGTAGCCAACAAGAAGAGTTCATAATTTGTTCGATCAAGGGGATGTCCCATAAGGAATCTAGTTTGGTTGGAGGCCAATGGGAAGGAATATATTCCACTTGTACTTGAGCATGGAGATACAATTGAGGAAGAGGCTAAAAAAGCATTTACAGTTCAACAAGAGAAGTTTAGTAGTAGAAGTACATATGAATCATCACAAGAAGGTGAATTTCTTCATTTCTTTCAAGATGTGTTACATCAAAGATTGATATCATTGCTCTATTTCTTCATGGTTCATCTATAAAAAGTTTCCTATGAACATACAAAGTACTACAAGCTGGTGAATAAATATAGCTATTTTGTTAAGCCAGTAAATGGTTTCATCTAAAAATTTCCATTGTCAGCTAGTTTTAATTAGGTAGGTTTTCTTTGTTTTCAATAAGTGCATTTGCACAGGTTTGTTTTATTTTAGCTAGCTTTGTTTTGGATCAGTAATGTCATCCTTGTTGTCATTTTGTGTTTTTAATGCTTGACTCTATAGCCCAATGAATACTAAGGCACTTGTAGATTTTGAATTCTATATTTCTCGTTGTTTCTAGGAACACATGAGCTACATTCCCCAGTTAGATCCAGTTGTTGTCCTCAATTTTGTATTCATAAAATTGGGGCAACCCTATAGAAAATATTGTGGGTTAAATTTTTTAAGGCAAGTCTTTGTTTGGTTTTCCTTGATTGTTTGTTGGTTTTTTGGTATTTTTTTGCCTTAGGTTTGTAGCCCTTAGAATTCCTTTCATTTTGAGTTATCTTAGGTGATAATGAAATTTTTCTAGCTCAGGTTATAGAAGTTTTAAACATCCTGCAGGGGGGTTTTTCGTCCTGATTACATGTCTTTGTTAAAATATTTCAAAAGTGGGCTTTTTTTTGGTAATTGCACAAAGTAAAAACGTCATTTATAAGTTACATATAAAGTTTATACTTATTATTCCAAAAAGTCCATTTCCAAGTCTTTATGCATTGAAATGAAGAAGGATTTGTAGGTTGCATTTACTAACAATTTCATGAAGGATCCACACACTAGGGGCTTTGATATATCATTTTTCGTTTGCTGATTTTCTTTGTACTTTAGCTTGCATATGCACATAGTGTCATATACAGCTAAAGTGGGGGCTAAATGTACCATCCTAAATTGTAAGAACTTGTGTTCTCTACAATTTACTGATTGTTTATCACCTACCTTAGTGTATTTACATTATACATTTGCATTCTAGGACTTCATAATTGCACTTAATGCATACCTAATTCAAACTTGAGTCCTCTTATCTATCCAACTTATGAAAAATCAAGGTAGGAACTAATTTCTAAGTATCCTCCTTTATTTTTCTCCAATTAAAAAATTCATTTCATCTCATAGGCCTTCTTTCACCTCCTTTTTTTCCATAGAATTCAATCTCATTATTGGAATCAACTACAATTTTAAACCTCAAACTATTAGATTAACAATGACCCATCCCTCAAGAATAACCAAAGTCCTCGGGGACTACGTTAAACTAAGTTAGCCTAGTCCTTGAATAGGTCGACCCAAGTCAACCTTTTCCTAGGGGTTTGATCCCATATTTAAGGCACGAGTCCATTTCGATGGATTTGAAATGTTTCTAGATATATGGTCAGTTGTTTAATTTTGAATTTCAAAATCACTATAAAACCAATGTAATTGCTTCATTTTGGAATAATGAAATCAAGTGCAAGGTGAAAACCCTAATTTTATTACGACAAGAAAGTGCAAGGTCAAAGTCCAAGTTTGATGGCATCCACTGAGGAAAGGGTTAGCTATTGAAGACTTCATTCAAGGATTTGAATCAAGCATCTACAACTTCATTCAAGCATTCAAGACATCACTCTTTACATCATGGAGTTTCAAACAGATTGTGATGATGGATAGGTGTAATTTTTCCCTTGGGGTCTTGGTATTATTTCCTTGTTATTTTTAGATCTATGCACATTTATGCTTCATATTTACATGCTTTCAATTAAACATTGTTTGTATTTTACATGCTAGGTTTTCACTCTATCACATATAGGGTTAGATCTAGCCAATTACTTTGCCTTTTTAGCTCAATTAGCATTCTAGACATACTCTAGATTGGCTACATTTTCAGGTTGTAGAAGTACAGATAAAGATATACACAAAATTTTTAGATTTTCAGGTTGCAGAAGTGCAGATTAAGATATAGATCTGAAAATAGGGCATTCCTATTATTCAAGATCCATTCTACATTTTAGTCAGGAAAGGCTCTAGACAAGGCCAACTTGGGATGACTTTGTCCAGGACTAGGTCAATTTAGCTCAAATTCATCCTTTTTTCATATTAGAAAGTTCCAGTGCAGGTTGTAACAAAATTTAGGTTTCCAGATCTGGAAAATTGTAGAATCCAGGACTCTGACAGTCAGAAAAATCAGTCTCAAAGTGCAATCTTCCACTTCAATTTCTAATTGCACACATTCTTACCCTTATTTCCTTTTATTTAATTTTCATAGATCCAATTTATCTCTCACATTTACATATCATTCACAATTTCTATTGGAATCAACCAAGTCCAACCCTATAAAGCATAGATCCCAAGTTGGAATCCTTACTCACTTGGTTGTTCTTACTGAATCTATCTTGTAGGAAGGGATTTTTTTATTCCAATGTCTAATAGTCCCCCGTGATTTGGTGAGTGATCTATATCTTAGCATTGCTCACAATTACCTATTTTATAATCGATAAAGGAGATGTTACAAAAGAGAATATTTTAAGGGTTGTCTACTTAAATAAAACATACTTTTTGACATTCAAACACAAGTAATATAATACTAAAATAAGAATATATAAAAAACTAAACAAATATTGTGTAAGAAAGAAAGGAGGAAAACAAAGATATAAATATTTTTACATGAAGAAATAATTGCCAAAGAGTAATTTGATCAAATTTGGAGACATGAGAGTAAATTAATTGATTGGTTAGCTAATAAAGTTAATTAGCTAGTTAATTTGACTAACTAGTTAACTAACTTGACTGATTAGTCAGAAAATTTACTTAATTAGTTGACTAATATGATTGATTTTTTAAATAACTTGGTAGATTAGTCGATTGGTTTGATTGACTAGCTAACTAACTTGATTGACAAGTCAAGTAATTTAATTTAGAGCTAACATGATTAATTAATTAGTCAAATAATTTGACATGAAATGAAATATGGGTTAGGATAATCAACATTTAGCTATTTTAATTAATTTTGTGTGCATGGATTAAGTAGAATCTAATTAATTAATTATGGAATATGGGATTAATAAATTAATCAAATGGTATAATTACCTGACAGAACATGGTATTTTCAAGACCTTGTGACATTAGAGTGATAGATGATAATAGATAAATGTCAAATTAGTAGGTCCAGTCATTCTATCTACACTATAGATAGCATTCAAATCTAAGCACATAAATGAAACCCTAATAAGAAATGGAAAAGGAAAACAACAAACTAGGTGAATGAATAAGACATGGGGACTAAGAAGAAGGGACTCAAATGGAATCAAAGATGGAAAACATATAAAGAATGGAGATAAATGTGAGAGAAGGAGAATGCAAAAAAGCATATAAAATTAGGACACCTTATTGAAATATTGGCTACTATAGTGGAACAACGGAAAATCAGGACCAAAGGAGAGATAAAACATTTGTGGCATTGTTCACAAGCCTTTATAAACTATTATAGAGCTTTATACAAAAGTCACAACACTACTTCAAAAATCTATTTCTCCACAAATGTCAATGAAAGAAACTAATTTGTTCGAAAATAAGAAATAGAAAGAAAATGATAGCTTCTTGTTGTAAAATGTGGGAGGGGGGGGCAGGCATATTTATAAGGTTTTGCTAAAATTTTAGGAATAGGAAAGGTAACAACGTGGTATACAAGTAACAATAAATCTAATGTTTGTTTTTAATTAAAAAGGGGTGTTTTGAGCCACCACCCTACACATATATAGGAGCAATATTGACACTACACCTAAGGTCATAATCAACTTTCTAAGGGAGGCTAATGTAAGAGAGAGGCATTGAAAGTTGATTATCTTAAATGAAGATAATCTACAAAGGGTTATAAATATTATATGAAACTGATAATTGAGGGAAACTTAAGGACTAAGATATAGATGGGAAGGGGAGAAAATATGTGAGAAAGGACAAAAAAAAGAGATAATGATGAATCAAAGCTTAATAGGGGGTTAAAATATCAAAAACAAAGAAAAGACTAGAACAAGTGAAAAAAATAGTAAAGGCAATTATAGAAGATGTAATTTATGTTATTATAGAACCACAAAATCAATCCACACTTGGGGTTGACATAAGAGAAATTATATCTCACAATTCAACAATCTTGTCTAAGATGATTCTAAACACTACCTTGACAAATTCAAATACAAAGAAGGAAAAAGGCCAAAAGATCTATGCTCTAATATTTTTTCCATATTATTCTTACAAGTTACAAAATAGATCCATGCTTTATATTAGACATGCATTGCCTGAGTTTAAAACCAAAAAGTTTAGATTAAACAACATTTAAATTTTAAAATATTTTATCATATGTCATTCATGAACATCAATTTTCTAATCCCTAAAAATTAGATCATACATAATATCAACATCAATATATTGTATTATTATTCTCAAAATCAAATACCCTAATATATCATATTTTATTCTTAAAAATAATATCTCAGTTTCTGTCAGCCAAACTCTAAGATTAATTTAAGTTTCAACATGAATAAATAAAATGTGAAATACAAGTAATCGTAGGGAATTCTAAATTCCAAGACTGATTCCCCATGGCTTATAACTATACTCATTCTTATACCAATCTTCTTTATAATAGCTTGATGCTTCCAACGCACTTTCACACTTAAAACAAACATAATCTATTTCTATTTCTGGGATAGATTACAAACATAATCTATTTCTACTTATGTAATAGATTTAATCTTAGAACTGCAAATCAGAAGAGATGGTGATAATTCTTTCCATGGACTTCCTCAGCTTATTTCTTGTATCTCTTCTTCTCATGGTGTTCATGGAATGCAAAACCACCACTGCCCAAAGCAGCTGCTGCAGCAATCTCCTTCTCTATCTTGTGCCTGTGGGCATTCTCTGGATCTTTCTTTGCTCGGTGCTTCTCATACTATCACATCACAAAACAAGAACGTTAGCTATAAAACACAACAAATTCAGACATAAAATGCTAGTTTGCATATACCCACTGAAAATATATCAACCATTTCATACTATCACATCGAATGTTATGGATCTTTCTTTTGCTTTGTGCTTCTCTTACTATCATATCACATCAAGAACCCAAATGTTTATTTATTGCAAACCACACAAATTCAAACATGAAATAGTAGTCATGAATTTTTGTGGTGAATAAAGCCTATGACATCAAAATTGTGGTTTAAATAAAATGAAAAGCCTCAATCCTTAATTTGAAAACCAAATTCATAGACAACATCCTTTAATATTTTAACTTTATACCAAAAAAACCGAGAAACAATGACTGGACATATACTCAATGTGTATATATCAAACAAAGTAAAAATACCAGTGCAAATCCTCCAGCAGCCACGAGGCCTAATTCAGCAACATGCTCCAAATGTTTGTGATGTTTTCCTCCTTTCTCGCTTCTCATACTTGTCTTCACCACCATACTCAGCGTTCACTTCCTCCTCTTTCTTGTGGTGAAAGAGATGATGATGATGCTCCTTAGACATCTTCCAAATGAAAATTATGGATATATACACAGAAACTACCTATATATAAGGAAAAATATGTATATATACACACAACAAATACAATTACTCAAAACAAGGGCAAAACAATTTCAGAGAACTAGGTATTCCAAACAAGTGGTCTGATGGATATGGGGAGATATACAGTATATATATAGCCCAATGGCAGTCGTGTGTGATGAAAGTAACCGCGTTTTGGAAGATGTCTTTTAATGACTTTGTGATAACATGTTTATTGGTGTTGGATGAGATAAGAGAAATTACTGACGCGGGGAAGGTAGATTCGTTAGAATGCTATTTTGGAGATCATAGCAGGTGCTTGAAATTCCACACGCCTTGGTTCTAATTTCATGTTTAGGTCCATGAATAAAAATGGAATTGGAATTACGAGATTCTGATTTTGTTCCAAAATGGGCATATCAATCTTCCACCTAAATAAGTGGAATTAGAATTTCAATTCCAATTCCAATTTTTACAAAAGCAAATTTAATATCTCGTCAGATCCGTGACATGATAGATGTGTAAATGTGTGTATGTGTGTATATATACACACGTGTGTATATGTGTAAATATGTATATATACACAAATGTGTGTATATGTGTAAATATGTATATATACACTAATATGTGTGTAATGTGTATATGTGTAAATATGTATATGTATATATGTATATATGTAAATATGTATATATACACAAATGTATATGTGTATATGTGTGTATATGTGTATATGTGTATATGTGTAAATATGTATATATATATATATACAAATGTGTGTATATGTCTATATGTGTAAATATGTACATATACACAAATATGTGTGTGTATATACATATGTCTATATACGGTGTGTATGTGTATATATACACATGTCTATGTATATATGTATATATACACAGATGTATGTGTGTATATATACACACATACACACCGTATTCAAAAAAATTAAGAAATAAACAATTAAAATTATTTATGCATCTTCTCAATCATCTTCCGGGTGAACCAAACGAGTCCAGCCCATATTCCAGAAATCATTTCTAGGATATGTATCTTCCATAATTGTAGCATCTTCCAGAATTGACCATATCCAGCATTTGGTATTCCAGCACCCAAACGGGCTTAATAAAGTATGAAAGATTTGAAATCTTAGTATTTTATGATTTTAGTTATGTTGATAATAAGATTGATGAGAGAGAATCTAAACAAATATGCAAATTAAAGAGTACAATATGAAGATTAAAGTTTGCTAACCATTGGTAATCTAAATATGCATTAAAGAGTACAATAGGAAGATTAAAATTTGTTTGTGAAAATTTCACTGTTGGTGGAGCCTAGGCATTGGAGAAAACCCCGTGACGACGAGAAGCTGACGCCAACGTCTTTTGAGCACTTTTGACCTCCCTTTGACCGTCCTTAATACTAGGTGCACACATTTTGTCCTTTTTTGTTTATTTATGATTGTAAATTATATGGTTTTCAGTTATTTTAGTTAGTTTTTCATTTTTTATAATTTTTACTTTAAAAAAATAAATTTTTAGTTAAAAATATTAGAAAATCTTAGAAATTTAAAAAAGAAAACATTAGAAAAATAATTTAGAAAACTAAATTAGAAAATGTTAAAAAATTAAAAATTTGTTTGTTTTTTAATTAATTTTAGTTAGTTATATCAGTAATTTTCATTTCCAGTCATATTTAATTGGTTTTATTAGAAAATTTAGAAAAGTATTAGAAAATATTAGAAAAAAAAAAGCTAAATATTTGAACAATTTAGAAAATGAGCTGAAAACTTTAGAAAAAATTTAACTCTCAGACACTCTCTCTCTCTCTCTCTCTCTCTCTCTCTCTCTCTCTCTCTCTCTCTCTCCCCTAGGACCCCTTAGGACTCCTTACCATACATCTTATGGGTCCTAAGGGGTCATATGGTGTCCTAAGACACAATAATGTGTCCTAGGATCCCTTAACAACCCATACGACCCCTAAGATGTGGAGAGATGGGTCCTAAAGGGTATAAAGGTGTCATAAAGGGTCCGAGGACACATTAATGTGTCATGGGACTCCTTATGACCCATTACAACCTCTTACCATACATCTCAAGGGTCTTAAAGTGTCATTAGGAGTTTTAGGACACATTAATGTGTCTTAGGATCCCTTAACACCCTTTACCACCCCTTAAGAACCCTTACCATGCATTAGAGTATGATAAGGGGTAATAAGGGGCTATACGGGGTCTTAAGGGGTCCTAGGATACATTAATGTGTCTTAGGGCCCCTTAAGAACCCTTACGACCCCTAAGATGGAGAGAGAAGGGTCCTAAAGGGAAATAAGGGGTCCTAGAACACATTAATGACCCTTAAGACCCTTTCCCATACATATTAGGAGTCCTAAAGTCTCCTAAGGGATCATAAGGGGGCCTAGGACACAGTAATGTGTCCTAGAACTCCTTAAGATCACTTAGGACCCCTTACCATACATTAGTGTATGGTAAGGTGTCCTAAAGGGCATTAAGGGATCCTAGGACACATTAATATGTCCTAGGAGGGTGATTCCACAAAGTTGTGTCCCTCTTTTAGGCATGAAGAAAAATCACACGGATGATTTGTTTTCATTTTTGACCCCTTCGAGTGAATGGGGGTGTTTGCACAAAGGGAAAAAACCCCTTAGCGCGAACTAGATGAAATGGGGGGTTCACTCAAGCTAGACCCAATTCAAGCATACCCTATGAATGAACAAAAAACAAGCAATTTGCACAAATATTCGATGGGGGTTTCACTCTAACCCCCTTCACTACAAGGGGTGTTCGAGTGAACCCCTTGAATTTGGCCTTCCTCTCCAAAGCCAACAAATTTCTGAATTTTTTTTCCCTTTGAAGGTCTCAATCAAGGACTAAATTGTTGATTTTTATAGCTTCGATCAGATAAAATGATCTTAGCATTGAATTAAATAGACATCATTATATTATTCTATATATGCATATTAATATATATATAAATAATAATGATATTATTATATATATATTAATATACATATATGATTATTATGAGATAATGTTATTATATATTATATATATATATATATTAATATATATATAAATAATAATGATATTATTATTATATATATATATATATATATATCAATATACATATTATAATTAATGAAATAAATAATATTTATATTATACCGATTGTTATTATCGGTTTAAAACAGATTTATGTTGACATTTCAAACACCGACTTGTATTATATACAAATCAACTATGTTGTAATGCAGCATGTTATAAGTATTGATCGACAACATATGTTATATTAAGTCCGCCAATGGTTTGGACAGAACATACGTTAACATGCATTGTAATGAACAGTCACTGCTATGATAGGCGTGACTCCTTGGGGAGTCACGTCTATCATAGACGTGACTCTATTATTTTACTATGAATATAAATACAATGTTTGAACTGTTTTCTTATACACACAGAATCAATACAAGTTTCATTTTATGCAATTAACATAATATTGATATAAATATATTTATTATTGATATTAATATATTTATATATATTTGTTATTATATTAGTAATAAATAGATTTATATATATTGTGAT
>MU227294.1:1268634-1282682 GCA_018584345.1 Thuja plicata
GGAGGAAGGAGATAGGGAGAGTGAGTGAGGAGGGAGGGGGAACGGGTATGTTAAATAGAGGGATATTAAGGGTTGTGGGGAAGAGGGAGACAATAGAAAGAAGAAGAGAGTGAGATCAGGGGAAAAGGAGAGGGGAAAAGAGAAGAGTGTTGGAAAGTTACAATGCAAATAATGGTTTTTTTGTCATTGATGTCAAACCTTAATTGGTCAGACTATTGCTATCTATTTGAGTACCATATCTATTGATTGATGAAGAAGATTTAACAAGAAGACCAAGTGGAATGGTTGAGTTAAGGCAAATAACAAGGGTACTTGATCAATTGGCACATTGGCAAAGAAATGTGTTGTTTATCTTTTGATGACAGTTTTACTGGCTAGTTTGTGTCGAGCACCAGTATGCTAAGCATAATTTCTAGTGAAAACTGAGCACAAGTGAAATTTCCAAGCAAGTTCAGTGTTGGATGAGTGAGAACACAATGTTGGTCGAGCGCCAGTATTTTGATTAATGATGAGATTTAAGATCTCTGGCCGACATAGTTAATTTTATTGGGATATGTAAAGTTAATTAAAGATTGATCCACATTACTTAATGCATGGGTAACCACAATTAATGCACAGATTCAAGATTTAATTAAAGACTACTTTGGAGAAGTAAATGGTAATGTAATAATGGGATGATCTATTGAATCTGACCTAACCTAAGATCTACGATCTTGATTAAGAGGAAAAGGTTTATCTGACCTAGATGAAGAGGTATAAGATGACCTCAAGGGGTTATTCATGTATGTAATGTACTTGTGTCTATGCAAGAGGATTGCATAGTTAATTTACTGATTGGCATGACCTAGCAGAGAAGGATGAATAGAGAATGGAGGCCACTCAATAAGTTAGCACTAGAGCTGAAATTGGATATGGATTTGCAAAGTAAGTTGTATCTATCAGATCACAACTGCTGATTACTTTCTAACCATTGTATCAGTCAAAATCCTTTAACAAGGTTGACCTAACATTCATTGTGTAAATCCTCTAAACAAGGTGACATTCAGGTGGAATATTCTAAGTCCTCTAACAAGGCCACTCCTGACAGGGTGATTAAATCATTTAACCAGGTCACATTTAGCAATGTGTTTTGTAACCTTTAACAGGGTTGGATCCTAACAAAGCTCACTTCAGAAGAGAAAAAACTTGGTAGCATGTTGCTGGTGGTTTTTCCCAAATTGGGTTTCCACGTTAAATACTTGTGTCAACTTGTGTGAATGTTTATGGTTTGTTTTACTGTTAAATTTTCTGCAAGCTAATTACATCTGAACAGTAAACTGCATGTTTAAGTTGTTGACATAAGCTACTGTTGCCGAGTAGATCTGAGTTGTTTAAATTTATGCGAAGTTTCAATTGGTACATCTTGACTGAGGATAATTGATTCACTCCTCCCCTCTTAGTTATTCTAAATTCATTCTAACAATTGGTATCAGAGCTAAGTTCTCTTGAAAATAGTTTAAAGGTACTTGGAGCGATAAGATCAAGATGTATAAAAAGGAGGTTCTGAAGCTTAACAAAGATAACTTCCCTGCATGGTAGATTTTGATGAAACTACATATGCCCGGTGTTGTTGATGATGCTAAGCACATTATTGAAAATACTTATGTATCACCTACTACACCTGTCACTGCTGCACAGTTAAGAGAAAAGAAAGAACATAATCAAGCAATGTTGGAGATTGCATCTTCCTTGAGCTATTCTTAATTTGATGATATAAATAACTCCACAAATGCAAAGAAAATGTGAGATAACCTGAAAACCATCTATGGAGGAGACAAAAATCTGCTGAGAGCCAAATCTGAAAGCTTAAGAGGTAAGTTTCATGAAACAAAAATGCAAGAAGGAGAAAATATAGTTTAGTACTATGGTAGAATAAAAGAAGTTGTTAATGCTATTAGAGGGGAAAATGGAACAATTGATGAGAACACTATTATGAGCAAGGTAATGAAAACTCTTCTTGTATATGATATTAGAGTCTCTACAATTCAAGAATTGAGTTGTACTCCTAATAATAATCTAACTTTAGAAGGTCTGGTAGGCAGACTTACTGCATTTGAGATGTCAAATTTTGATAACTACACTCCACGAGCTATTGATTTTGCATTCAGATCCCAGCTAGTCCTTAACAAATCAAAGAAAGGAAAGAAATGTGTGAACAGTGACAATGACACTACTAATGATGATCTTGAAAAACTTGAAGCACTTTTGGCAAAAATACTATCTAGAGGAAAAGGAAAATTCAGAGGTAAACTTCCTATCATTTGTTTTTCATGTAACAAAGTTGGTCATATTGCTGCTAGATGTCCTGATAAGAATGACAAAGATGAAAGAAGGGAAAACAAATACAAAGACAGAAAGGATGACCAAGACTTCAGAAAGTATAAGGATTACAAAGACAAAGGTAAGAAATCTTGCTATATAGCTGAAGAAGCTTATGACAATGATTCTGAAAATTCTGATGACAATGATATAGAAGTTGTGTATGTTGCTATGAAAGATGATTCTGATGATGATGAGAAAAATGCACTAATTTCTTATAAGAGTAAAGGTGACCATTGGATTATTGACCATGGTTGTTACCATCATATGACTGGTGACAAAGATAAATTTGAGACCTTAGATCAGTGCAAAGGTGGTTATGTTAAATTTGGTAATGATACACCATGTCCTATCAAAGGGAAAGGAACAATTAATTTCACTGACAAGATTAGATGTGACAATGTTTATTGGGTTGATGATCTTAACTATAAATTACTAAGTGTTGCACAACTGAATACTTTTGGCTATAGAATTGAGTTCCATCACAAGAAGGCAAAGATCCATGATGCTACTGGAGAACTAGTTGGAAGTGTTGAGCAAACAAAAGGTAACTTGTTTTATCTGTATTTAGCTGAAGAGACATGCTTGTTTGCACAATACAATGATGTTTGGTTATGGCATAAAAGGTTGTGTCATGTAAAATTTGATAACTTGGTAAGCATAAGTAAATTGAAAAAGGTTAGAGGGTTGCCTAAGTCAAAGAAGCCTGAAAATGTTGTGTAAGCAATGTCAACTAGGAAAAATGACTAAGTCTAGTTTCATGTGTAAGACTCATACTTCAGAGGAAATTCAGGAATTAGTTCATACTAACCTCTATGGTCCCATTGGAGAGAAAAGTTACTGTGGAGATAGATATTTCATTCTGTTTGTTGATGATTATTCTTGGATGATGACTGTGATGTTTCTTAAGGAAAAATCTGATGCATTCTAGTTATTTAAGTGGTACTTGGCAAAAGTTGAAAAGGAGATAGGTAAAAGTTTGAATATTTGAGATCTAACAGAAGAGGCAAGTTCACTTCCTATGAGTTTAATAGTTTCTACAATGATCGAGGAATAAAAAGACAGATGTCCGCACCTAGGACACCACCAAAAAATGGTATTGCTGAACGCAAAAACATATCTATCATGGACTGTGCAAGAACACTAATGATGGAGAAAAATGTTGCACAAAAATATTGGAAAGAAGCTGTAAGTACTACAGTCTATACCCAAAATAGAGTACAAGTCAGGAAAGGTACTAATGCTACACCTTATGGTTTGGTATGGATACGCACCTAGTGTAAGATATTTCAAATTTTTTGGAAGAAAATGTTTTATATTGAAGGACAACAAAAATGGAAAACTTGATGCTAAAGGAGAGGAAGGTATATTCCTTTGATATTCAACTAAAAGCAAAGAATACAAGTGTTTGAATTCTAATGGGTGGTTGCAAGAAGTTGAGTCCCACTTTTGGCCAGAAAGTGGAAGTGTTTTTCCTACTTTTCTAATTTTCTGTCAATTTATGTCAAAATTTGAGGAACTTAGAGATTAAATCTCAAAATAATCTACTAAAAGAAACTGCAGTGCTCTGAGTCTAGTTTTCAAATATGTAATTTATTTGAATACCCACATTGTAGAAAATATATTTTAGCAGGCATGTTTAAAAACCCCTTTTTCAAAATGTTTGTTTCAGGACAATACCCCACATGTGTACGACCACCCTATTTTGAAGTAAATTAATGAATTTTTCTAAATCCTTCTTTGGGAAGGTACCTAACACATCAAAGATTGGTCAGAATATATATATATTTTTTAATTGAATATATTTTTTTATTAATTTTTAATTGACTATAAAGTACATTTTTAAAACCTCTCGTGTACGACCACCATAATTTGATGAAAATTTCTTTTTTTTGGAGTTTTTGGTTTTTAATTTTGAATAAAATTCTATGTAGATAGGGCTCATATAATTCATTTTTTTCAAAAACCTAAAATCAAAAAAGTTATTAAAGTTTAAATGAACCTTACTATTTTAACTTTAGGTACCACTTTTGATTAATAAATATTATAAAAATAGTAAAATTTATCATATAACTATAAAATTTATATTTTTGAAATCTAGACAGTAAGAGCTCTAATGGGTTTCCATTTCATCAAAAAATTCGAATAGGAAGACCCTCAAAAAATTATGGCAAGACAAAAATCTGGTGTTCAAATGCCTTAGCCATTATTTTGGAGGTCCAAGCATAGGTTTGGTCCCACCAAACCTGTCCCCAATTGAAATCCAATGCAAAGGGTGGTGTTCTAAATTCAAAATTTTAGAAACAAGGACACATTTAAAAATGTGTACCCATTTCTTAAATACAATAAATCGGCATCTAAAAATGAGTTTCTTAAAAATAATTGTAAAAAAAATAATTAAAAATTAAAAAATAGGTACCCGTTTTGAAAAAAAAAATGGGTACCCATTTTAAAAATGGGCATCCATTTTTTCAAAAAATGAGCACCAAGTTTTGAATTTTGGATCGGGTGTCTAAGGCTAAGAGGGGTGCCCTTTTTTTTTCAAAATGGGTGCCTGTTTCTAGTGGTTGTTTTCAACTCCACAAGACTTCCACTGAATTGGTACCCAACTTCTTGCACTTACCCTAATACTAACAAAGTTGTGGAAAGTGAAAATTTTAGAATTGATGAATATGCAGAAAGAAATGAAGCTGAAAGTACACAAGAACCTGAAATTTACAAGTCAGTTGTCTATCTATATGAGGAAGATTCTAATGCATTACCTGAACCTGTGAGTGAGGCTGCCGAGTAACAGCTAGCACCTGTCGAGTCATAGAGTGGAGTTGTCGAGCAATAGGAGGTGAATTTTGAGCTATCTGAAGGAGATGCCGAGTCACAGAATCAACTTGCATTGAACCAGAACAATGAATCTGAAGCAAAACATGAACCTACTCTAGCAAAGTATGTGAGGAGGCACCACAATCCTAATCAAATCATTGGATCGAAGGATTCTACAGTTATGACATGAAGTAAGTTGAGAGATGGTACATGTGTGTTATGTGATTTTGAGCCTAAAATAGTAAAATATGCTTTAGAAAATGAAGATTAGATACAAGCCATGAATAAAGAAATTGAACAAATTGAAAAGAACGAGACTTGGACACTTGTACCTAGGCCGAATGAAAAAATGTATTGGTACTAAGTGGGTATTCAGAAATAAGCTGAATGAACATGGAGAAGTGACAAGAAACAAAGCTAGACTAGTATGCAAGGGTTATACACAAGAGAAAGGAATTGACTATGGTGAAACATTTTCCCCAGTTGCAAGCCTGGAAGGAGTTAGAACTTTACTTGCATATGAAGCCTACAGGGGTTTTAAATTTTATCAGATGGATATGAAGTCTGCATTCCTCAATGGTATATTGGAAGAAGAAGTGTACATTGAACAAGGTGATGGTTTTATTGACCCAAACAAGAGGAATATGGTTTGCAGATTGCACATGACACTTTATGGACTGAAGCAAGCACCAAGAGAATGCTATGAGAGATTGCACAATTATCTGATAAAGATTGGATTTGCAAGAACTAATGACAGCAACAACCTGTATTTGAAGACAGAGCAAAGTAAAGGTACTTTATTAGCTGAAATTTTTGTAGATGACATTATATTTTGTGGACAAGAAGTGTTATGCTAAACATTTTCAAAAGAGATGCAAACTGAATTTGAGATGTCTATGTTTGGTGAGGTTAAATTTTTTGTTGGCTTACAAATATATCAGATGAAGAATGGTATCTATATTAATCAATAAAAATATGTCAAAGAGATACTAAAAACTTTTGGAATTGAAGATTCAAAACCAGTGAGTACTCCCATGGCTACTGGACATAAGTTAACAAAAAATGATGAGACAAAAGAAGTAAATCAAACACTGTACAGATCAATGATTGGAAAGCTGCAACATGTTGTACACAGTAGACCTGATATTGCATTAGTTCTTGGAATTGTTGCTAGGTTTTCTGCTAATCCCAAGGAAACTCACATGATGGCAGTGAAAAGGATTCTGAGATATTTGAAAGGAACTGACGACTATGGCCTACACTACATAAAGAATGACAAGTTTGAGCTTAGAGTTTACACTGACTATGATTGGGCTGGTAATGTTGATGATAGGAAAAGTAGCACAGGAGGAGCATTTATTTTGGGAAAAATATTGATTTTATGGACAAGCAAGAAACAAAACTGTACCTCACAATCTACAGTTGAAGCTGAGTATGTGGCAGCATCAGTTAATTGTTCTAATATTGTGTGGTTGAAGATACTACTGAAAGGTATGAAAGAGGAGATTACAGAACTAGTTGTTATTTATTGTGATAACACGAGTGCCATTAATATTTCTAAAAATATTGTAATGCATTCTAAGACAAAGCATATAGCTATCAAGTATCATTACTTGAGGGAGCTAGTTTAGAACAAAGAAGTGAGACTGGATTATGTGAACACTAAGGAACAGTTAGCAGACATATTTACAAAAGCACTACGCAAAGATGCTCATGAGTATCTACGAGGTAAATTGGGGTTGATTCCCCTAACTGAAGCTAATTAAGTTTTGTATGGAACTGTTGCATCAAATGTTATATTCCGAATATTTGACAGTACATTGATGCACAACCAGTCACACTTTAGGAAGTTGCCTAAAGCTGTGAAGTTGGACAAGAACAGAAAAGAAGATCAGTCATAAAACAAGATGATAGGAACAACATGATACATAGTTATGAATAGGAGAATCTACATGATAAAGATGTCAATGTCTTTGGCATTGTTGTCAAAGAGGGAGAAGTTTACTGAAAGAGGGAGAGTTCACTACTTAGAGAAAAAGAGATTGATGAACAGAAATAGAAAGACATCAGTGTGATCACAGACACAGAGGGAGAAAAGTTTTACAAGATGAGAATCAGAATGAAGCTAAAGACATTAATGAAGATTTGTTCGTATCAAGGAAAACAGGTGAATTTTTGGATTGTATGGTAACTATGTTGTCAAATTATTGTTTTAAATGTTTAGTGTTTGTCATCAATACCAAAGAGGGAGATTGTTGGAAAGTTACAATGAAAACAATGGTTGTTTTCTCATTGATGTCAAACCTTAACTGGTGAGACTATTGCTATCTATTTGAGTACCATATCTATTGATTGATGAAGAAGATTTAAAAAGAAGACCAAGTGGAATGGTTGAGTTATAGAAAATAACAAGGGTACTTGATCAGTTGGCACATTGGCAAAGCATTGTGTTGTTTATCTTTTGATGACAGTTTTACTGGTTGGTTTGTGCTGAGCACCAGTATGCCGAGCAGAATTTCTAGTCACGACCGAGCACGAGTGAAATTGCTGAGAAAGTTCAATGTTGGACGAGTGAGAACACAATGGTGGCTGAGCGCCAGTATTTTGATTAATGATGAGATTTAAGATCTCTAGCCAACATAGTTAATTTTATTGGGATATGTAAAGTTAATTAAAAATTGATCCACGTTGTTTAATGCATGGGTAACCAAAATTAATATATTGATTCAAGATTTAATTAAAGACTACTTTGGAGAAGTAAATGGTAATGTAATGATGGGAAGATCCATTGAATCTGACCTAACCTAAGATCTATGATCTTTATTAAGCGGAAAATATTTATCTGACCTAGATGAAGAGGTATAAGATAACCTCAAGGGGTTATTCATGTATGCAATGTAATTGTGTGTATGCAAGAGGATTGCATAGTTAATTTACTGATTGGCATGACCTAGCAGAGAAGGTTGACCAAAGAAGGAGAGAATTGCATGAGTGGTTGCTTGATGAATTTCCAAGAAGATCAGAAAATTGAAATGAGAATGGAGGCCACTCAGTAAGTTAGCATTAGAGCTAAAATTGGATCTGGATTTGCAAAGTAAGTTGTATGTATCAGATCATAATTGCTGATTAGTTTCTAACCATTGTATCAGTCAAAATCCTTTAACAAGGTTGACCTAACAGTCATTGTGTAAATCCTCTAAACAAGGTGACATTTAGGTGGAATTTTGTATGTCCTCTAACAATACCACTCTTGACAGAGTGATTAAATATTTTAACCAAGTCACATTTAGCAATGTGTTTTGTAACCTTTAATAAGGTTGGCTCCTATAAGAACTCACTTGAGAAGAGTGAAAACTTGGTAGCATGTTACTGGTGGTTTTTTCCAAATTGGGTTTCCACGTTAAATACTTATGTCAACTTGTGTGAATGTTTATGGTTTTTTTACTGTTAAAGTTTCTGCAAGCTAATTACATCTGAACATTAAACTGCATGTTTAAGTTGTTGACATATGCTACTGCTACCGAGTAGATCTGAGTTTTTTAAATTGTTGCAAAGTTTCAATTGGTACATCTAGACCTGAGGATAACTGATTCACCCCTCCCCTCTCAGTTATTCTAAATTCATTCTAACAAGGAGGAGGAGGAGGAGGAAGGGGACATGGATAGTGAGTAAGGAGGGAGGGGGAAAGGTATAGGTGAAATAGAAAAAGGGTGAAATAAATAAGAGGAGGGAGAAAGTAAGAAAGGGAAAAAGAGATGGGGGAAGGTAGAGGGGAGAAATGGAAAGAGGGAGGAGAGACAAAAATATGGAAGATAGGTAGGGAATGGATGGAAATATAGGTAGGGGATGGATGGAGAGTGAGGTAGGGAAGAGGGAATGAAGGCAAATGGGGAGAGGGTGAGAGAGGAGAAAAGAGATATGTGAAAAGGGAAAAATGATTAAATGTTTAGAGAAAGAGAGATAGGTGGGAAGATTAGGGAGAGTGAGAAAGAGAGGATCAGAATAAGGGGAGAGAAGAGGGGAGAAAATACAAAACCTATAAACATTATCCAAAAACCCTAAATCCCTTCTCTTCTCTTGCCCTGCTCTCTCCCCCTCTCTCACTCTATCCCTCTTTTTATTCTCTCATTTTTCCCTACCTCTCCCTATCTCTCTCCTCTTTCTCCTAAATCCCAAATCCTACCTAAGCCCTACACCCTAAACTATATAACCATAATCTCTCTCTCTCTCTCTCTCTCTCTAAAACTTGTAACCATAATCCATCAACCCTAAATCCTTTCTCACGTATCTCTCTCTCCTTCCCTCTTTTCATTCTCTCTATATTCCCCACCTCTCCCCCATGTTCCCCTCTTTCCCATTTTTTTATATGGAGCATAATTAGAGTCAAAAGCTAAATTCTCCCCACTTTTATCAAAGCAGTTTCTCCTGAAATTATTGAAGAGCGGTTTGGGGGAAACGCCCCTCACAAGGACAAGGGGAAGCTCCCCTAATGGGGTCAAGGGTCAGGACACACAAATTCACAAGACTTCCCTAAAAGGATTCAAAAAACTTTCACAAATCACAAGAGGCTATGCCAACAAGAACTCATGGAAACACTAGGAGACTAATTTCCATCGTTGATCCATACAATTGATATCCATTTTAAGCCCAAAGTAAATGTTGCTAACATGATTAAACATACATGTTAATTACCAAACCAACCATAGCATAAAAATACAATGAGAAATGATCCTCAAATGATCATGCACAAGTAAAGGGCATAAGGTTACAATAAATAGTCCACTGGGAATCATGTTGAAGACAATGTGTTGACTCTTGAAATTTGGCTAAGTCTAAAATTTATTAAAAAACCCTCAAAATATAAACTCTTTATCTTAATCCTATGAAGCTAAAACCGTGCTCTCAAATATATTGAAATTATATTCATAAAATGTAACATTTAAGTATAAGTTACATTGACTTATACTTAAATGTTACATTTTATGTATGGTCCTGGTGTTGAAATTGGCCTGTCAGGGCATGTTATGTTTTTATTGCCATATTTTATGAATTTCAAATAGGTGTACACCCTATACAGTGTGTGCCCTATTTAGGATCTTTGTTTGCATGTTTTTATATCCACATACGATGCATGCCAAATAGGGTTTACGCCCTAGAGGGCGTGCGCCCTATTTGGTGCACACCAAATAGGCTCGGTGTGCCAAAATTAAGGCTCAACACACTGAACCATATGGTGTGCGACATGTAGGGCACACACCATATTCTTTTGGGGGACCAAATAGTTGAGGGACATTTTTTGGTACCCCATATTTGTGCACTTACACTAAGCTTAAGTAAAGTGTAATTAATACCTAGGTGTGAATTAACCAAGGTAAAATGTCTTAATTACACCAATAGTGGGACATAGATTCTCAAGACCACAAATCTTCTTCAATGGATTACTTCTCACTTGGTTCTACTCTAGGTTGTTGGTTAATCAAGAAGTAATCTATAATTACAAATTTCATATACAAAGGTTGAGTATCAAGAGGAAATTGATTTCACCACTAAGGCTATTTATCTTTAGAGTATTGTCATAGAATTTTGAATTCAATTAGAAATACTATAGTATTTTTTGTGATAACCAAAATGTAGTACAAATCTCAAGGAATATAATACATCAAAAATAGAGAAAACATAATGACATTCATATACCTGAAAATTGGGACTCAACTGATTTAAGAAACTATCATTAATCTTAAGTATTATCCAAAAACAAAGTATATCACATACATCTTACCCAAACTATTCCTTCCAATCAAGTTCCTTCATTTGTGAGCTTTTTTAGGGGTGCAATAGGAATCTACTTCAAGATGGACTTCTTAGATTCCTTCACTCTATCTACTTTGGGACCTATGTGAGGTTCTTTCCGGGGGACTCCTTTTTTGGTGGGGATATCTTTGTACATTGGTACCTTATGAAGATTCATTTGTCAAAACTCATCTTTTCACCCAATTAAGTTGTTAGTAATAACTGAGAGGGGGGGGGGGTGAATCAGTGGCCTCAAAGATTTATCCAATTTAATCCACTAATCAATACTTCCCGACAAGATGCATTCCTTTGAAATATTTGAAACAAATAACTGTCTATCGGTTTACCTTGGCTGTCATGTTTCTCCTTGATAACCGATAAGCAGTAAGTTGTATTTACCGATACTCGGTAAATATGCAGAGTATACCAATCAATCCATAAATGCATATGCAGAATGTAAAACACTAAAGTAATAAACCATACCGACATAACACAAGGATTTTAACATGGAAACCCTGTTAAGGGAAAAACCACTGGGACCGGTACCCCAAATTTTCACTCTTCTGAACTGAGCCCTATTAGGAGCCAACCCTGTTAAAGGTTACAAACACGCTATTAAGTGTGACCTTGTTAGAGGATTTTCAATACATAAGTTGTCACTAAGTATCCATCCTTGAATCAGTCTCATGACTGTCAATAGGCTTTATGCAAAATCTTACTACCATCCTTGAATTAGCCTCCTTCTTAGATAGTCAATAGGCTTTAGGTAAGACCGGTGCTACTATCATGACTCAACCTTCTGGTAATCTATTAGGATATACCTCAATTACAAAAGACTATTAAGTCCTACTCTGTTAAGAGACTTAATGCTTCAATGGTTAAACTGAAACAAAATGACCTGTTCCTAATGCAACTGAATTATATATTTTCAGATCTATTTACTTACAATATCTTTCTGATCAATGTAACACTAAAATTCCTTTGTACTTAACTCTTTCTGCTCTGTGATGCTGTTCTTTTTTGTTCGTCCATTTCTGCAGAATTCTTTAGCTCTCCGTCAGCTTGATTGATTAGGACTGTATGAAGTTAATCCTTCATCAGTTTCTCTTCAACATCTTCTATCAGTTCACTCCCCCTTGTATCTAATTGCGTATTGACCACACTTTTAGAATGAATTATGCTTGTCTCTTAAATAGACATGATTTTCCTTAATTCTTGATTCTTGGCGTGAAAAAAAATCCAGCCAAATTGATTTATGGCTTTAACTCCTGATTTATCTCGTAGTTATCTTCTTTCCAAATTTAAAAATCACTTACTTAATTGTGGTCAAATAAAACAAATAAAACAACCAGTTAAGTCTATCTTTTAGCTCTGTCAACTAGATATTTTGTCATTTTCTGATCTCTCTGTTCTGTCGGTCAATTTTGTAGTTCATCACCGGTGACAACTGCCAGTTCCGTTGGTGTCGCTTCAGTTAGCTTTGGGATCTCTGTCTGTCGGGAAACATTGGATCTTATTCGTCGGGCATCAAGTGATTTTTTCTTCGTCGGGCAATATTGTCTTCTGCTCGTCGGGCATCACTGTGACTTTAATCTCTGTCTTTACCGATGGTGTGCACTCTGCTGGTGTAGTCTGTCACTTAGTGAATACTGGACTTTTATGCATTGCTGGAAGCATAACCTTTATTCCATTGGTTCTTTGAATTCTTTGTCTTTATGTATATGACCATACAGATGATATCAAGTTGACAACACTGACAATACAGACCATTAACTAATTTAATGTCTTGCATCATCTTCAACTTAATATAGTCAATCATTTAATCAGTTACATGTCATCAATCTCTCCCTTTGGCATTGATGGAAACATGCTATATTATCACACTATGCTAGTTCTAATACAATATGAAATACAATTGTTGAGATTCATCAAATTACCAAATAGTTTGTTTTGATAACCGATAAAATGTCTGACCGCTGGTAAGCTCTGTGTAAGCTTAGATTTGATTCATGCAGCTTTTCTATTTCTTCTTCTGATGTGTTGTGACCTTTGTTGGTGTCAAAATTTCTCTTTGATTGTTCTGCATCTTTGATGTCACTATCTTGTATTTGCAGCTTTTATACAAATACTCTCCCTTTGGATATGATCTCTCCTTGTTTGGAGTAATCTGATAATGAATAGTTTCTGATGATAATATCATTCTCTCCCTTTGACAACAATGCCAAACAAATATTTTACAAATATCTCACATTCTGTCAACCAATTCCTTCTTTCCAAAATATATTCCTTGAATTTCCCTTATCCATTATCAATATAACAATCTGCTCTAGTGCTTGGTTATGATATATACCTTGTTGTATATAGATGGATCATTGAAGTTCATCTTTTGCTTGCATCAATCATGAATGATATTCTGATAATATATGGTTGATGCAGCCTCAGTCTTTTATTGACTGTTGGACATGGGTTTGACCCCTAGTCTCTTTCTCAGGTACTCAAATGTATCCTTGGGCAGTGGCTTGGTGAATATATCAGCCAATTGTTCTTTCGATTACACATATTCAAGCATCACCTCTTTTTCTTGGAATTGTTCTCTCAAATAATGATACTTGATGGAAATGTGTTTAGCCTTTGCATGCATGACTGGATTCTTGGAAATATTTATTGCACTGGTGTTATCACAATAAATAACTACTAGTTCTTTGATCTTCATATGCATACCTTCCAGTAGCTGTTTGATCCATGCAATATTCGAGTAGTTTGTAGCAGCAGCAACATATTCTAGTTCTGTCATAGACTAAGAGATGCATCCTTGCTTCTTGCTAATCCATGTGACAAGTCTGTCACCCATAAAGAATGCTCCTCCAGTTGTGATCTTTCGGTCATCAAGATTTCCAGCCCAATCAGTGTTGGTAAACACTTTTAGTTCAAATTTTCCTTCTCTTCTATACCATAAGCCAAATTCCTCAGTATTCTTTAGATATCTTAGAATTCTTTTTACAGCAGTTATATGTGATTCCCTGGGGTTAGCAGAAAATCTAGCAACAATTCCTACTGCATGTGCAATATCTGGTCTAGTGTGT
>MU227294.1:1332707-1346733 GCA_018584345.1 Thuja plicata
CTGTCAATAGGCATCGGGCATATCCAATGCTACTTTCATGAATCAACCTTTTTGGCACTCCTTGGGATGTACCTCAATATATAGAAGACTGTTAAGTCCTGCTCTGTTAAGAGACTTGATGCTTCAACGGTTAAACTAAAACAAAATGACCTATTTCTAATGCAACTTGAACTGCAGATTTTTAGATCTATTTAATTACATTACCTCGCTGATCAATGTATCAATTCAATTCTTTGTGCTCCATACTTTCTGCTCTGTGATGCTATGTTCACTGTTTGTCGGTGTCTGCAGAATTCCTTAGCGCTCCTTCAGCTTGATTGTTCAGTACTGCATGAAGTTGTTCTTCATCAGTTTCTCTTTAGCATCCTCTTTCTATTCACTCCCCTTAATCCCCTTTTTATGTGATACGGAAATGAATTAAGATTGTCTCTTATATAGACATAATATTCATTGATTCTTGATTCTTGATTCTTGGCGTGAAAAACAATCCATCCAATATAATTTAAAGCATAACTCTTGATTTATCTCATAGTTACCTTTATGCCAAGTGTACAAATCTTCTTTAAATCAATCACTTAACTCTGGTCGAATAAAACAAAGAAAACAACTAGTTAAGTCTATCTTTAGCTCTTGCCAGCTAGATATTTTGTCATTTTCTAAAATCTTTGTTCTGTGGTTCAACTCTTCAGTTAGTCATCGGTTACAACTGCCAGTTCCATCGGTGTGAATTTAGTTAGCTTCGAGATCTCTCTCCATCTGGCATCATTGGATTTGCTTTGTCGGGCAACACTGTCTTCTTCTTGTCGGTTATCACTGTGACTTTTCTTCTTTTCCTTTACCGATGGTGTACACTATGTCGGTGTTATCTATCACTTAGTGAATACTTGACTTTTATGCATTGTTGAAAGAATAACCTTTGTTCCATTTCTTCTCTGAAGTCTTTTGGCATTATGTGCATGATCGTACACATGATATCAAGTTGACATCATTGAAAATACAAACTATTAACTGATTTAATGCCTTGTATTATCTTCAACTTAACATTATCAAACATTTCATCAGTTACATGTCATCAATCTCTCCCTTTGGCATTGATGGCAACAAAAATTATATTATCACACTATACTATTTCTAATACAATATGAAATACAATTTTTGAGATTCATCAAACTACCAATCTTTGTTTGATAACTGATAAATGTCTGAACTTCGGTAAGCTTTGTTTTAGCTTAGATTTGAATTTTGCAGCTTTCTTTTTACTGATGTGTTAAATCTTCTTCTTGTGTCAATTTCTCTCCTTTGACTGTTCTCTCTTTTGTGATGTCTTTTTGTCTTGTCAACAACTCTCCCTGTGTGTAATCTTTCATAAAATTTTCTCTCCCTTAGGATATAATCTCTCCCTGTTGGAGTAACTTTGATAATGGATAATCTCTCTCTCTTTTCTCTTAGAATAATGTTATAATATGGATACTTTCTCTCCCTTTGACAACAATGCCAAACAAATATTGTTACAAGTATCTGACATTTATGTCAAACAATCATTTTCCTCCTATCCATAATATATTCCTTGAATTTCCCTTATCCATCAACAATACAACAATATGCTCTGGTGCTCAGTTCTGATATATCCATGTTTGTATATAGATGTAGCTTTGAAGTTCTTCTTTTTGCTTGCATCAACATGAATGATATTCTGATAATAAGTAGGCTGATGCAGCCTTCAGTCATTTTACTGACTGGTAGACAAGGGTTTGACCCCTAGTCTCTTTCTCAAGTACTCAAATGTATCCTTGGGTAGTGGCTTGGTGAAGATATCTGCCAATTGTTCTTTGGATTTCACATATTCAAGTATCACCTATTTTTATTTAACTTGTTCTCTTAAGTAATGATATTTGATGGAAATGTGTTTAGTTTTTGCATGCATGACTGGATTCTTGGAAATTTTTATTGCATTGGTGTTATCACAATAGATAGTCACTAGTTCTAAGTTATTCTTATGCATACCATCCAGCAACTATTTGATCCATGCAATATTTGAGCAATTTGCAGTAGCAAGAACATACTTTTCTTCTGCAGTAGACTGAGAGATGCATCCTTGCTTCTTGATAATCCATGTGACAAGTCTATCACCCATAAAGAATGCTCCTCCTGTTGTTCTCTTCCGGTCATCAATATTTCTAGCCCAATCAGCATCGGTAAACACCTTTAGTTCAAATTTTCCTTCTCTTCTATACCATAAGCCAAATTCCTAAGTGTTCTTTAGATATCTTAGGATTCATTTCACAGTAGTCATATGTGATTCCCTGGGATTAGCAAGAAATCTAGCAATAATTTCTACTGCATGTGCAATATCTAGTCTAGTGTGTACAACATACATGAGTTTTCCAATCATTGATCTGTACAAAGTCTGATTTACCTCTATTTTCTTGCTCTCCTTTGTCAACTTACATCCAGTAGCCATCGGTGTTCCAACTGGTTTGGATTCTTCCATCTTGAATATTTTTAGGACCTCTTTGATGTATTTGGACTGTGTAATGAAAATACCTTCACTTTGTTGAATGATCTGTTAACCAAGAAAGAACTTGATCTCTCCAAACATAGAAATCTCAAACTCTATGCTCATTTCATTAGCAAATGATTTGCATAGCATATCATTGCCTCCAAATATGATGTCATTAACAAATATTTCAGCAATCAAGGTGTTAGCATCAATATCTTCCTTCAAATAAAGATTATTGTTTTCACCGGTTCTTACAAATCCAATACTTATTAGATAGGAATGAAGTCATTCATACCAAGCTCTAGGAGCTTGTTTCAATCCATACAAGGCTTTGTGAAGTCTACATAACATTTCCTTCTTGTCTGGATCAACAAACCCTTTTGGTTGTTCAATGTATACCTCTTCTTCAATTATTTCATTTAGGAATGTTGACTTGACATCCATTTGGTATAGTTTGAATCCTTTGAATGCAACATAAGAAAGTAATATCCTTACTCCTAGCCTAGAAACGGGTGCAAAGGTCTCTCCATAGTCTATACCTTCCTCTTGTGCATACCCCTTGCATACTAGTCTTGCTTTGTTCCTCATGACTTCTCCATTCTCATTAAACTTATTCCTAAATATCCATTTTATACTGATGACATTCTTGTCATCTGATCTTGGCACAAGTGACCATGTTTTTCTCTTCTCAATCTGCTCAATCTCATCATTCATAGCACTTATCCATTTCTCATTATCTAGTGTAGCATTGACAGATTTTGGCTCAAACTCACAAATTAAACAATTTAAGTTTAAAGACTTACTTCTTGTTCTTGTACCAACCTTCTTATCTCCTATGATTTGGACCTCTAGATGGTTCCATCTTATATATCTTGCAAGTACAGGTATAGTTCTTTATCTATCATCCTGATGATTATTTTGATCTTCATTTTGTTCTTCATCACCTTGCACATTATCTTGATCATTATCCCGACCGTCGGTATTTGTAGCCTGAAGCTTGGGAGCAATGATTTGTAGCTCAGAGGCTCTACATTGTTGGTAGGGTAGAGTTTTAGGTTCTTCATTGTAACTGAACTTATCGTAGTCCTCTGGTTCTCTAGTGCTTTCTTATTCATTCTTCTCTACAAATTCATCTATCTTTACATTTGCACTTTCAATAATTTTGTTAGAGGCTTTGTTTAGACATTTGTAAGCCTTTCTCTTGGTAGAATACCCTAGAAAAAATTCTTCATCACTCTTGGAGTCAAGTTTTCCATTTCTATCATCTTTTAAGATATAATATTGACTGCCAAAAATTTTGAAATAACTTACATTGGGTGTGTATCCATACCATAGCTCATAAGGTGTCTTCTTGGTGTCTTTCTTCAGTTGTACTTTGTTCAGTGTGTAGAGAGCAGTACTGACAGCTTCCCTCCAGAATATTTGTGTGATGCCTTTTTCTATCATCAGTGTTCTAGCACAATCAACTATTGATATGTTCCTTCTCTCAGCAATTCCATTTTGCTGTGGTGTTCTTGGTGCAGAAACCTATCTTTTTATATCATGCTCATTACAAAAGTTAGTGAATTCATCTGATATAAACTCACCTCCTCTATGTGATCTCAAACATTTTAGATCCTTACCACTTTTTTCTCTACCAAAGCCTTTTACCATTTAAACATCTTAAATGCTTCTGATTTATCTTTCAGAAACATAACTATCATCATTCTAGAGTAATCATCAACAAAGAGAATAAAATATATATCTCTATAATAACTCTTTTTCCTCATAGGTCCACATAAATCAGTATGGACTAATTCTAGAATTGCATCAGATGTATTTGTTTTCTTTTGAAACTAGACTTTGTCATTTTACCTTTTTGACAGTTTTTACACATGACGTTGTCGGGCTTGGTCATTGTTGGTAAGCCTCTAACATTTCTCTTTTTGCTAATTTTTATCATGTTGTCAAAGTTCACATGACATGGTCTTTTGTGCCACAATAATATGTCTTTGTTTTAGCAATCAAACAAGTGGAGTCAGTATCATTCAGATAGAATAAGTTACCTTTTGTCTACTCACCGATACCAATCACATTTCCATATTTGTTGAAGATCTTTGCCTTCTTATTTTCAAATGCTACTTTGTGACCTGAATTATTCAACTAAGAAAAACTCAATAGATTATAATTCAATCCATTTACCCAATAAGAATTTTCACATTTTATCTGGTTATTCAACATTATTGTTCCTCTACCTTCAACTGGACAAGGTGTGTCATTTCCCATTCTTACCGATCCACCCTTGTAGTATTCAAAAGTCTCAAAATTTTGCTTATCACCAGTCATATGATGAGTGCAGCCACTATCTATGATCCAAACATCATTTTTTATAATTTTAGATATGAGATCTATTTCTACATACCTTTCTTCATCATCATCTGAGTCATCCTTTACAGCCACAAACACCATCTCGATGTCTTCATCAAATTCGGTGTCAGTATCATCATCCTTGCATTGTGCTAGGCAGCTGACCTTCTTTCCTTTGTCCTTATAGTCTCAGGTATCTCTTCTTTCTGATTTTTGGTAGCTTTTGTAATCACCTCTGTCAGACTTTTTCTCAAAAGATATGTCATTACTTCTGTCATCCTTTCTTTTGTTAGTACATCTTGCAGAAAAATGTCCAATCTCTTTGCAATTAAACAAACAAGTGGTAATTTACCTTTGTATTTACCTTTGCCTCTCTGCATTCTTCTATCCATAAGTGCTTCAATTTCATCAAGATCATCTTATTCATTTTCACTATCACTATCTTTTCTCATAGTGTTTTTGTGACTTGATTTACTTATTCTCATAGAAGTTTTAAATGTAGACTCTATGTTTGGTAAGACACTATTATCAAATTTACTCATCTCAAATGAAATCAGTCTTCCAATTAAACTATCTAGAGTAACATTGCTATTTTCTACTGCTCTCATTTATTGAATGGCAGATACTCTAATAGCATAAGTAGGCAGTAAGGTTCTTAGAATTAGCACTGTATCTTCTTCTAGTACACCTCCAACTCCTTGGATAGCATTGAATACTTCTTTAATTCGTGTGTTATATTGAGTGATTTTTTCTCCTTCTTTCATTTTGAGTTCATCAAACTTTCCTCTAAGGCCTTCTTCCTTGGCTCTCAAAACATCTTTGTCACCACCATGTACAAGTTTCAATTTGTTCCACATCTGCTTTGCAGATTTGCATTCTTTGACATCTTCAAATTCAGCATCGGAGAGTGAGGAAGCAAGTTCTATCATCATGCCATTATGTTCATGCTTCTCTCTCATTTGTTCAACTGTTGGTGCTCCCATGGGCAACACATATTCAGTTTCAAGGAATTGAGTAACATCATTACCAATACCTGATAAGTGGAGTCTTATCCTGCTTTGCCATGAAGACAAATTATCTTTGTTCAACTTGGGCACATCTCATCTATTCATCTTGTGATCTTTGACCTAGGTCTTGAAACCTCCCTTCTAAGCACACAAGATCTAATACCAATTGTTAGTAATAACTGAGAGGGAGGGTGAATCAGTGGCCTAAAAAACTTATCCTAAATCTAACCACCAATCAAATAAACCTCAGATTATTATGTCCCTACAAGATTCATGCCATGAAATACTTATAATTATTAACTGTATGTTGGTTTTCCTTATCTGTCCTTATTCTCCTTGATTAATGATAAGTAGAATAACTATTTATCGAAATACAGTAAATATGCAGAGTATACCGATAAATCTAGTGTTAACTATGTCAGATACAAAACAATAAAGAAATAAATCATACACACATAACACATGAATTTTTAACGTGGAAACCCTGTTAAGGGAAAAAACTACTAGGACTGGTACCCCAAATTTTCACTCTTCTAAAGTGACCCTTATTAAGAGCCAACCCTGTTAAAGGTTACAAACACACTGTTAAGTGTGACCTTGTTACAGGATTTTACACATATAGGTTGTCACTTAGTATCGGGTATCTAATGCTGCCATCCTTGAATCAACCTCTCTCTTAGACTGTCAATAGGCATTGGGCATATCCAATGCTACTTTCATGAATCAACCTTTTTGGCACTCCTTGGGATGTACCTCAATGTATAGAAGACTGTTAAGTCCTTCTCTGTTAAGAGACTTGATGCTTCAATGGTTAAACTGAAACAAAATGACCTATTTCTAATGTAACTTGAATTGTAGATTTTCAAATATATTTAAGTACATTACCTCTCTGATCAATGTATCAATTCAATTCTTTTTTTCTCCATAGTTTCTTCTCTGTGATGCTATGTTCACTGTTTGTTGGTGTCTGCAGAATTTCTTAGCTCTCCTTTAGCTTGATTGATCAGTACTGCATGAATTTGTTCTTCATTAGTTTTTCTTTAGCATCCTCTTTCTATTCACTCCCCTTAGTCCCCTTTTTATATGATACAAAAATGAATTAAGCTTGTCTCTTATATAGACATAATATTCATTGATTCTTGATTCTTGGTGTGAAAAACAATCCAGCCAATCTAATTTAAAGCATAAATCTTGATTTATCTCATAGTTATCTTTATGCCAACTATACAAATATTCTTTAAATCAATCACTTAACTTTGGTCGAATGAAACAATGAAAACAACCAGTTAAGTCTATCTTTAGCTCTTGCCAGCTAGATATTTTGTCATTTTCTGAACTCTCTGTTCCGTCGGTCAACTCTTCAGTTAGTCATCGGTTATAACTATCAGTTCCGTCGGTGTGACTTTAGTTAATTAGATTCAGGATCTCTATCCATCAGGCATCATTGGATTTTCTTCATCAGGAAACACTTTCTTCTGCTCATCGGGTATCACTCTGACTTTTCTTCTTTTCCTTTACCGATGGTGTGCACTCTATCAGTGTTATATGTCACTTAGTGAATACTTGACTTTTATGCATTGCTGAAAGCATAACCTTTGTTCCATTGCTTGTCTAAAGTCTTTTGGCATTATGTACATGACCATACAGATGATATCAAGTTGACATCAATGACAATACAAACCATTAACTGATTTAATGCCTTGCATTATCTTCAACTTAACATTATCAAACATTTAATCAGTTACATGTCATCAGTCATGTATGTATGTATGTATGTATGTCATGTATGTATCATCTGTCACATGTATGTATGTATGTCATATGTATCATGTGTCATATATATCATATACATATAATATGTATACATGTTCGTGTATGTATGTATCATGTATTCATGTATCTATGTATGTATGTATATATGTATGTCATGTACATGTATACATATGTATGTACATGTATGTCACATGTCATGTATGTATGTCATGTGTGTATGTCATGTCATGTCATGTATGTATGTCACATATACATACATCCATGTACAAACATGTGTATATATGCATACATGTGTAATTGATTTAAATATAATTGATTTTACTTTGAAATAATGTAGCGAAATGTGTAATTTCATTTTATTCATCAATTAAATTAGGAAAATATATATGTAGATTTCATTTGATAGTAAATAAAATCTTTTAGGTACGTACATATACATACATCCATCAGACATATTATGACACATCACACATGGTAGATGCACCGATTCCACCTGAGGAACTATTTGCATGCACTAATAGAGAAATTGAAAGGTTGCAAGATTCTATAAATAATCCAACTAGCTCTACTGTCTATAAGAACACATGTCAATCCATACTTAATAGCTTGATTGGTATTAGGGATGACATTCATGGTACCAATCCCTATTTTCCAACTGTTATAGAGGCCATACTTGAGAGGAAGAGACAAGAGGTTGGCTCTGGTCTTTCTCTCAAGGAGGTATAGGCTTTAGTGCCTAAAGTGACCCTGAAAAGGGAAGTTTTCCCATCTTATGCAGACATACAGTATGTGAAGGGATATCAAGTTACAATGTTTCAGGATCCTGCCATATCAGCATTGATATACCCATAATTTTTAGTTGCTCATGGTCGTTATCCAAATAATGACAAGATTCCATTGTACTTTGCACAATAGATTTATGTTGAGGTTCATTTAGGGATGGTAGTTAATTACACTAATTTGTCACCACATCTAGGATAGGGGCCAGTACACAAAGCCATTGTTGATCAAAGGGCACCTGTGATAGCTCTTTCATTAGGTCTTGTTGTAGATGATGTTATCCATAGTACCCATCTTTGAGGTGCAATCGATATTGTGGGAGACATTGCAGTAGCTAGTACATCCATATCGAGTGATCAGGTTGGTTAGTACCTGATGTCTTGATGACACTCCAGATCATCAGGTGGAGCATCCTCTAGTGCGAATGCACATGACATGTATACTAAAGTGGGGATCCCTTCAGAGTTCATCCTAGAGGGACTTATAGGAGAGATGGCATGGGTCACATTATCTAGTTTGGATGAGGATCTTTTGGATGCTTATGCATTTATAGTAGTAGAACATGATATCCCCATATCGAGTGTTAGAGCTTGTGTGGGTACTATCAGATATGCCCAGTGACATCATTCTCACCTAGACCATGGCCATAGTGGAAATTCTTGTGAGGATCCATCTACTGACCACTCTATTGTTGCAGAGGGAGAGGCACAATGTACATACCTTCAATCAATGCAGGGCACCAGTTCTCTGATGTTGTCCTTGAGGATGTTGACTTTAGCATGGCCACTATAGGTTAAACCAAGATTTTCTGACACATGATGATATGATTTCCATGCCATCTCATTTGGTTAGACTGTTGCATTCATCATTAAAGAGACATGTACAGTCTACTCTTGTTACAGATGCATAGTTGAGCTTGGACCAGATGCAGCAAAATCTTGATAGCTTGGTTGATAGGATAAAGGCTAGGGAGTCTGGTGCAGGAGCACCTAGGTAGGCTAGTGTGAGACCTAGGGCTTCTTTTTTATTTTGGCTTGTATTGATGCTAGCCACATCACTAGCTCAATAAGAGGAACCTTTTGGTCCTTTGGTATGTTTAAGAAAGTTGGAAAGGCCCACAATGGCCAAGTTGCTAATTATTGTCAATTAGGTGACTTAGGTCCTAGAGTGGGTACATTGGTCTAGATAGGTTCCTAAGGCCTTATATAGGTTATTTGAGGTCATTTTATGCATATTCCATACTTTTTTGAGTTTTTAGGACAAGTTTGGTAAGCTAACTCCATTTGGAGCAAAAGTTGTTGAAAATGTTGTCATGTTGTCTTGACAACTTTTCTTGTCATGAGAAAATTTTTAGCATTCGTGTTTGGAAAATTCTCTAACTATCTTAAAAAGTTAAGAATGCATGGTAGGAACCTATAAAAGGCCAAGATCAACCTTTTCATCAGGTTGGTGAAGTTTGAAGAAGCACTGTATGGACTGTGCATAAGCATCTTTTTGTTAATTTTATGATTTACTAAGTATCTGAAGAAGAAGTGGATTAGATGGCTTGATTTTTGTATTGGAGAAGTTCTATAATGTTGTTTTGAATCTTTGTGTGGATTTTTTTTGAGTTTTCCTTTCATTTTGTAATAATTTAGAAATTCATTTTGGTTTCGCCAGTTCGCTGGTCTAAACAAGGCTGCAAGTGTGAAATGGAGTCTTAGGGCCACTTCCCACCATTGGATTCCTATGGTCTCGTTGGATTTGGAACTAGAATCCATTTACTCTATGTACACTGCAGGAGAGCCCAAGTAAAGCATAGTAAGCAATTTTAAACTGATGCCCTAGGCAAGTCAAGTGTAACCTGGTTAGGGATCACAGAGCATACAACGGGAAATGGAAGGGATTGAGGGCACTATTGCCTCAATCCAAGCATGAGACAAGCAAGGAGGAGGGTTAGACCAACTCCAATCCAAAGGAGAAGTCCTGGCAAAGTCCCTAAGGGGAACAAAACCAAACTTTACTACTGACAGCATTGAAACCCTTCAAACCCTCTTTTTAAGCCTAAATTTGTGCTTTGGTTGTAGGGACAAGTTGGGGGTTTAAAACTGACAAAATATCTGAGCCCTTTAAAAAGGGTATCCATATTAGTGATTTTCTTGTGGCACTGTTAAGGGGTTTTTAAAGATATTTTAGTTTAAGACCATATTGAGGGCTAATCCTTGTAGCCTTTTTCTGACAGTTTTAGTGTATTTACATTTGTGGACTGAAATTACTCATGATTGCAGTGTTGATTGATTTGTCAGATGTTAGTAGGGATCTAGTGGAACCCTAGATGAAAGGCTAATACTTTTGGAGGCTTAGATGGACTTGAAGCTTAGTGTGGATTGGAGAAGCTAGAGAGCAAGTATGGTTCTACTTTGGTGATGTGCCCCAACTGAATAGGAAGGGTCCCTTGAGTTGGATCCTAGGAGGCCTAAGGTGTATAGCAGTGCTAGTTGGTCAGGTGAAAGACCTGAGGAAGCCCTAAGAGAGTTTGGGGTTTGGAGAGAAAGGTTGGGTTTTACATTAGAGTGGTATCAGAGAAAGTTGAAAAACTTGGGAAGATTGGTTTATGCCAGAGGTGGAATCTTGTGGTTCTACAAAGATGGTGACAAATAAAGAATTGGCTAAGGATATGGAGGAGAAAAAGGATAAAAAAAGACTCCTTGAGGATACTTTGGAAGCAATGAGATTAAATATGGAAGAACTAGTAGATGCTACTAGGAAGAAGGAATATGAAGTAGAATCCAGTGGTAAGGGTAAGAAGAAGATTGAGGAAGAAGACTATATCCCTGAACCTGACCTAGTATTGAATGACAAACCTTTCTTAAAATCCATAAAAGCATTAAGTGGCAAATATTTGGAAGGGATACCTTTATTTGGAGGAAAGATGGATATTGAGGCAGTCATGGACTGGATTGAAGCAATGGAGAATCATTTTGAGTGTGAAGGGATAAGTGAGGCCCAAAGGGTTAAAGTAGCCAAGTCTATGAGGCCTCACCCTGAACCCCATCGTAGTATTCTAGTTTTTCTACTTTTGATATATTTAGTATATGATACCTTACTTTTGATGCACTATAGACATTATGGACTTTATGCTTTATGCCATGGATTTGATTATTTTGGATGTATGGACATATGATGCTTTATGATGCACCTCATGGACTATATTATGTTTTCTATTATGGACCTTTATTCTAAGACTATTGCTTTGGAAACTCATTATGATTATGTTATGGTTATTGATGAGATTTGGATTTATTTGATATAGATGTTGAATTTCAATTTATTGCAATGTGAATTTTACCTTATGATAAATGCAAAAATGAGAATTATGTAATCTTGTGATCTTTAGTAATAACTTTGTATATTGATGATGTCCTTATATTCTGAATATTTCTTATTTCTTTATGATGTATATTTATTTCCTCAGACTACTGATATTTGAATTGAGTGTGCAGGTAAGAAACCATGGTATTTTAACCGGGAAACCAAACAAAGGGAAATGTGAACTCGGTTTGAGCCAAGCTTGCGTCTAATGAAAGAAAAGACATCGTTGTTTCATAATTTTATTCGTAAATTTATTTGGATGATTGTGGTAGTGTAATCTTTTAATGTATTTCTAAATTCTTTGTGATTTTTTCCTAAGTGGATATGACATGGCCTAGTGACGTGCAAATTTTGTGTGTGTCACTTGACACTTGTGTTTTGTACTTAAGGCCATGACATGTCAACTTGGGAATGGTTGTCCACCTACCTAGATTACTACATTGGTGAATCCCCATATGCATACCTTGGGTTGGGAGATGGGAGTGTGGTCACCTCATTGAAATTTCGAAATTTCTCTTAGAGTGGACTTTTACAGGGGTTGTGGAGTGTCTAGGGGTGTTTTGGGGTCATTTTTAGGTAGCCCACTTGTTATACCAATAGTTAAGGGCCTTTTTAAACCTAGGATAGCCCCTATTTGACCATGTGACCCTTCCAAAAAGTTGATTTCCCAAGTTGGAAGAAAATCAACTCTTGTGAGGCTTGACTTGGGTAGAACATCTTTTCACATTTGTGTTAGGACATATTTCACCTTTTTGAAGCTTCCTTCTTTAGTTCTATTTTTGGTAAGGTGTAAGAGTTTAGGGAAGAGGGACCAATTAGAGAATTTTTCTTCTCCCCATGAGCTTTCTAGAGGGATTTTTAGTGGGAACTCTCCAAGTTGGAGAGTTTGAACACCCACTCCCTAATTTAGAGACATAGCTAGAGTTGGTGATCTTGGAAAGAGGGATTTGGCAAAAAGGGAGCTCTTCTACAACTTTATTCCTTAAGCTTGGATTTTAGGTTGGTGGATTTTATGCACTCTCTTTCTCTCATGTAAACTTATGTGTTCTTGATATATGATTGTTGTTTTGTTTTGATGGACTTGTTGAAGGCCTTGAATCTTGTTGTTATTGTGAGGTTTTGATGTTGTTGTAAATTTTTTCGTTTGTTTTCCCTTTGTATGTTTTTGTTTATGGGAGTATAAAGACTCACTCACGCTTGGGAGGGAAGAGTAGTCTTGGGGGTGGAGTAGTTATGACATCCCTTGGTGTAGAGTCTCTCCTCAAGGAGGAGAGGAAAAAAACATGGAGTATGGGCTCCATGAAGCCTCCCTCTTTGTGCTTCATTGGGGGTCATAAGGGTTTGACATTGTCTTAGTTGCAAATGTGTAAGTGAGAATATTTTGGACAGCCATGTGAAGGCTGAAATTTTTATGTTATGGGATGGCCTTCTCCCTTGGGTACTTGGTCCACTTCACCCCAAGTAGGATCCTTGAATGATCCTTTGTAATAGCCTTTGGAATGGGAGTTTTATGTAAATGTTCCATGTTCTTTGTTTGTAGATGTTGTATGAGTGTTTTTCCACCTTTGTTTGGTTCCCCAAGCTTAGGGGTGGCCTCATAAGAGGCCTAGGTTGGGTGGAGAGCTTCCCCATGGTTTTTTGTTTTCCCTTATTTTTTTTTGCTCTTGTATGCAGATTTGAATATTGAAGATACTTAAAGGTTGAAAAAGCTTAGGAGGAAGGAAAAATATAGTTGATAGTTTTCTCAACATCATGTTATCTCTATGTAAAGGCTATGAAGCTTATGTTAGTCATGTGACAAAGAAAGAAAAAGAGTACATTGTAATGAGTCTTAAAGGCTGAAAGTTAATTTTACTTGTTAGTAGGAAGAAACCATTTTTGTAAAAGAGTTTTGATAGCTATAAAAAAAAATATATTTTTTGAAATCCTTAGCTTGAGTTTATTTTCACTTCTATAATGAAAGGACTCAAAAGTTTTGTGTATAGCTTACTTGTATAAACTTTTATACTATTGTTTAAGATCTTTTCTTATAAGACAAAAAGAGTACCATTAGAATACTTTTTGCATAAATCTGAAAGTTAGAGAAAGAAATTTCTATTCAATAATATATAAGTATCTTTCAACCATTTTCACAAATCCTCAACTTAGTTTTGTTTAATAGAAATATACTTACTAGGAAATGCATATTAAGACCATGTACTTTATGTATATTTTCTATTTGCTGATATGTCTTTCAAAATAGTTTAAAAAAAAAGATTTCATATATATA
>MU227294.1:1352041-1369223 GCA_018584345.1 Thuja plicata
CACAAAATCCACCATTGTTGCAGATCTAAAACTTCTCTTGAACCAGCCCCTCAAGGTTATTTGGTAGCTACAAAACCTTGCACACACCACAAACAACCACACTAGAGGATCACATACATTCCAAAATGTATATGCTATTGCGGATGCTGAAATAATACAAATAGGGGGCTGGCTGATGTAGTCTTCAAAAATACTAAATCAAATTTTCCCTTCTACAAATTTTGTTGCAAGTACCTTAGTATTCAAGGTGGATGTGAAGAATTTGCATGGACAAGGAGGACTAGAAGAATAAACTTGGCAATTGGGTCAGCTAGAAAGAAAAACATGATTTAACACTATATTTTTCTCACATAATTTTTTAATGTTTTTGCATGCCATTTTTTTTTTAATTCAATCTTGAATTCGTCGCAATTGCAACGTTGACCCCAGAATTACGACGGGGTCACTATATTGGCGACGCCCAAAAACCATCGCAGTTGCTTGGGTGTTCGTCGTAATTGCGACACTCACATCCAGAATTACGACGGGGTCGCTGTATTGGCGACGCCCAAAAACTGTCGCAATTGCTTGTCTGATCGTCGCAATTGCGACGGATTTCCTGTATTGGCAACGCCCCAAATGTCGAGGTTGACAGGGCTACATAGCGACAGATTGTATTCGTAATCGCGATGGCAAAGGAAAGACGTCATATTTTGTGACTAAAAAATAGCGACGTCTATTCCTGTCGCAATTGAGACACATGGCTGTCCCAATTGCGACACATAGCCATCGCAAATCGACCCCAAATGTATTAGTGTCTCTTCTTTTACAGATGGTGTGCACTCCGTCGGTGTTGTCTGTCACTTAGTGAATACTTGACTTTTATGTATTGTTGAAAGCATAATCATTGTTCCATATATTCTCTAAAGTCTTTGGCATTTTGTACATGACCATACAGATGATATCAAGTTGACATCAATGACAATACAAACCATTAACTATTTTAATGTCTTGCATCATCTTCAACTTAACATTATCAAACATTCAATTAGTTACATGTCATCACTTGAGGCACTTATGGCAAGAATAATATCTAGAGGAAAAGGAAAATTCAAAGGTAATTTTCCTATCATTTTTTTTCATGTAACAAAGTTAGTCATATTGCTGCAAGATGTCTTGATTAGAATGACAAAGATGAAAGAAGGAACAACAAGTACAAAGACAGAAAGGATGACCAAAAATTTAGAAAGTATAAGGATTACAAGGACAAAGGTAAGAAATCTTGTTATATAAATGAAGAAGCTTCTGACAGTGAATCTGACAATTCTGATTAAAATGATATAGAAGTTGTGTATGCTGCTATGAAAGATGATTCTGATGATGATGAGAAAACCGCACTAATTTCTTATATGAGTAAAGGTGATTGTTGGATTATTGATAGTGGTTGTTCACATCACATGACCGGTGATAAGGATAAATTTGAGACCTTAGATCAGTGCAATGACAGTTATGTTAAATTTTGTAATGATGCACCATGTCTTGTTAAAGGGAAAGGATCAATTAACTTGACTGACAAGATCAGATGTGACAATGTATATTGGGTTGATGATATTAACTATAATTTATTGAGTGTTGCTCAGCTGAATACTTCTGGTTACAGAGTTGAATTCCATCACAAGAAGGAAAAGATCTATGATACCACTGGAGAAGTAGTTGGAAGTGGAGAGAAGACAAAAGGTAACTTGTTCTATCTAGACTTAGCTGATGAGACATAATTGTTTGCACAATATAATGATGTTTGATTATGGCATAAAAGGTTGTGTCATGTCAACTTTGATAATTTGGTAAGCATAATAAAATTGAAAAAGGTTAGAGAGCTAACTAAGTTAAAGAAACTTGAAAATGCAATGTGTAAGCAATGTCAATTAGGAAAAATGACTAAATCTAGTTTCAAGAGAAAAACTCATACTTCTGAGGATATTATGGAATTGGTTCATACTGACCTTTGTGGACCTATTGGTGAGAAAACTTACTGTGGAGATAGATACTTTATTCTATTTATTGATGATTACTCAAGAATGATGACTATTATGTTTCTTAAAGAAAAATCTGATGCATTCTAGTTATTTAAGTGGTACTTGGCAAAATTTGAAAAGGAGACAGGTAAAAGCCCAAAATGTTTAAGATCTGACAGAGGAGGTGAGTTTATTTCTAATGAGTTTAACAAGTTCTACAATGACTGAGGGATATAAAGACAGATGTCCGCACCTAGGAAACCACCACAAAATGGTATTGCTGAAAGGAGAAATAGATCTATCATGGATTGTGCTAGAACACTAATGATGGAGAAGAATGTTGCACAAAAATATTGGAGAGAAGCTATAAGTATAGCAGTCTATACCCTTAACAAAGTACAAGTCAAGAAAGGTACTAATGCTACACCTTATGAGCTATGATATGGGTATGCACCTAATGCAAGCTATTTTAAAGTTTTTGGAAGTAAATGTTTCATATTGAAGGATAACAAAAATGGAAAAATTAATGCTAAAGGTGAGGAAGGCATATTTCTTGGTTATTCAACTAAAAGTAAAGCATACAAGTGTTTGAGTTCTAACACTAATAACATTGTGGAAAGTGAAAATGTTAGAATTGATGAATATGTAGAAAGAAATGAAGATGGAAGCACACAGGAACCTAAAAGTTACAAATCATTTGTCTATCTGGATGAGGAATATTCTAATAAATTACCTGAACCTGAGAAATAAGTTGTCGAGCAATAGCTAGCACCTACCGAATCATAGAACAAAGTTGTCAGGAAACAAGAGGTAATTGCTGAGCTATTTGATGGAGATGCTAAATCACATAATCAACCTGAATTGAACGTGAATGATCAATCTAAAGCAGAAAAAGAACCTACTCTAGCAAAGTATGTAAGGAGGCACCATAAACCTGATCAAATCATAGGATCAAATAATTCTGCAGTTATGACAAGAAGCAAGTTGAGAGAAGATACATGTTTGTTATGTGATTTGGAGCCTAAAATAGTAAAAGATGCTTTAGATAATGAAGACTGGATATATTCCATGAATGAATAAATTGAACAGATTGAGAAGAATAAGACTTGGACACTTGTACCTAGGCTGAATGAAAAGAATGTAATTGGTACTAAGTGGGTATTCAAAAATAAGTTGAATGAACATGGAGAGGTAACAAGAAACAAAGCTAGAATGGTATGCAAGGGTTATGCACAAGAGGAAGGAATTGATTATGGAGAAAAATTCACCCCAGTTGAAAGATAGGAAGGAGTAAGAACCTTACTTGCATATGCAGCCTAGAAAGGTTTTAAAGTTTATCAAATGGATGTAAAGTCAACATTTCTAAATGGGATATTAGAAGAAGTATACATTGAACAAGCTGATGGATTTGTTGACGCAAGTAAGAGGAACATGGTTTGCAGACTACATAAGGTACTATATGGACTGAAGAAAGCACCTAGAGCATGGTATGAGAGATTGCACAATTATTTGATAAAGATAGGATTTTCAAGAACCAATGACAACAACAATCTGCATTTGAAGATAGAGAAAAATAAAGGTACTTTATTGGCTGAAATTTTTGTTGATGAAATTATATTTAGTGGACAAGATGTGTTATACCAAGCATTTGCAAAGGAGATGCAAACTAAATTTGAGATGTCTATGTTTGGTGAGATAAAAAAATTTGTTGGCTTACAAATATATCAGATGAAGAATGGTATCTATATTACTCAATCAAAATATGTCAAGGAGATACTAAAAACTTTTGGAATGGAATATTCAAAACCAGTGAGTACACCCATGGTTACTGGACAAAAGTTAACAAAAAATGATGATACACAAGAAGTAAATCAAACCCTTTATAGGTCAATGATTGGAAAGGTGCAATATGTTGTGCACAGTAGACCTGATATTGCACTAGCTATTGGAATTGTTGCAATATTTTCTACCAATCCCAAGGAAACTCATATGATGGCAGTAAAAATAATTCTGAGATATTTGAAAGGAATAGATGAATAGGGTCTGTATTACAAAAAGAATGACAAGTTTGAACTCAGAGTCTATACTGATTCTGATTGGTCTAGAAATTTGGATGATAGAAAAAGAACCACAGGTGGAGCATTTCTTTTGGGAAAAAGATTGGTTTCATGGACAATCAAGAAACAGAATTGCACCTCACAATCTACAGCTGAAGCCGAATATGTGGCAGCAACAGTTAATTGTTCTTATATTGTGTGGTTGAAGATACTACTCAAAGGTATGAAAGAGGAGATCATAGAGCTAGTTGTCATATATTGTGATAACATGAGTGCCATTAATATTTCTAAGAACCACTGTGATGCACTCTAAGACAAAGCATATAGCTATCAAGTATCATTACTTGAGGGAGCTAGTTCAGAAGAAGGAAGTGAGACTGGAATATGTGTATACTAAGGAGCAATTAGCAGACATATTTACAAATGTACTACCCAAGGATGCTCATGAGTATCTACGAGGTAAATTAGGGGTGATTCCCCTAACTGAGGCTAATTAGTTCAAAATGGTACTTTTGCATCGAATGTTATATTCAGAATATTTGACACATTAATGCACATGCAGTCACACTTTAGGATGCTGCCTAAAGCTGTGAAAGATAGACAAAGATAGAAAAGAGGATCAGTCATAACCAAGATGACAGGAACAACATGATACAAAGTTTAGAATAGAAGAATCTGCATGATGAAGATGTCAAATTCTTTGGCATTGTTGTCAAAGAGGGAGAGTTTACTATGCTTAGAGATAAAGGGAGAGTTTACTGAAAGAGGGAGTCTACAGATGAACAGAAACATAAATATTTTAGTGTGATTACCGACACAGAGGGAGAAATGTTTTACAAGATAAGAATCAGAATGAAGCTAAAGACATTAATGAAGATTTTTTCATATCAAGGAACAAAGGCAAACTTTTTAGATTGTATGGTAACTATGACTGAAAATTATTGTTTTAAAGTTTAGTGTTGCCATCAATGCCAAAGAGGGAGATTTTTGGAAAGCTACAATGTAAACAATTGTTGGTTTGTCATTGATGTCAAACCTTAACTGGTGAGATTGTTTCTATCTATGAGTACCATATCTATTAATTGATGAAGAAGATTTGAAGGCAAGAATAACAAGAAGACCAAGTGAAATGGTTGAGTTATGGGAAATCATGAGGGTACTTGATCATTTGGCACATTGGAAAAGTAATGTTTTGTCTATCTTTTGATGATAGTTTACAGAGAACAGTTTATGCCGAGCGAAGTTTGTGATGACTACGCGCCCGTAAATTGTCGAGGAAACCAGTGATGATCAAGCGAAAGAACAAAGTGTTGGCCGAGCAGCAGTATTTTGGTAATTGTTGAGATTTGAGATCTCTGGCTGACATAATTGAATTTATTGGGATATGTAAAGTTAATTTAGGATAAGCGTGATTGTTCTACATTATTTAATTGTGTGGGTAACCATAATTAATGCATGGATCCAAGATTTAATTAGTGATTTCTTTGGAGAAGTAAAATAAATGTAAAGATGGAAAGATCTGTTGGATCTGACCTAACCTAAGATCTATGATCTTGATTAAATGGCAAAAGATTTATTTGACCTAGATGAAGAGGTATAATTTAACCTCAAGGGTTTATTCATGTAATGGGTGATGTTGATGTAAGAGGATTGCATAGTTAATTGACTGATTGGCATGATCAAGCAGAGAAGCAGAGAGTTTTGAGATTGATTGCTTGACATTTTTCCAAGCAGATATGGAGATTGAAAAGAGAATGGAGGCCACTCAATGAATTAACATAAGAGCTAAATTGGATCTAGAGTTGCAAAGTAAGTTGTATGTATCAGATCACACCTGCTGATTAATTTCTAACCATTGTATCATTCAAAATTCTTTAACCAAGTTGACCTGACATTCATTGTATAAATACTTTGAGCAAGGTGACATTCAGGTGGAATGTTCTAAGTCCTCTAACAAGGCCACTCCTGACAGGGTGATTAAATCCTTTCACTAGGTCACATTTAGCAATGTGTTTTGTAACCTTTAACAGGGTTGGCTCCTAGCAGAGCTCACTTCAGAAGAGTGGAAATTTGGTTGCATGTTACTGGTGTTTTTTCCCAAATTGGGTTTCCATGTTAAATATTGGTGTCAACTTGTGTGAATGTTTATGTTGTGTTTTACTATTAAGTTTCTACAAGTTGATTACATTTGAACAGTAAACTAAATATGTATGTTGTTGATTTATGCTATTGTTGTCAAGCAGATCTGAGTTGTTCAAAGTGGTATAAAGTTTAAATTGGTACATCTATACCTGAGGATAACTGATTCACCCCCCCTGGAGGTTATTCTAAATTCATTCCAATAGATAAATCTGATGCAAAGATTGATGCTGAAAAACCTATTGTTGAGGAACCTAGAGAGCAGATCAAACCTTTCAAAGGAAGATTCTTTGGATGTAACAAGTTTGGACACATGAAAAGAGACTGCAGAGGTAATGCACTTTTTAAGACCTTTTCTAGCTATTTTTTAATTGTAATGGATATGGGAACAAGAAAGTAGAATGCAAGAAACCTAATCAATCTGGATATAAACAAGACAATGGAAGAGAACCTATAGTGAAACCTACATGCTAAAAATGTAGTAACATTGGAAACATTGTGAAGTACTATAAGCTGCAAGTAAATCAGGAAAGAAGACATCCTATATGTTACAAATGCAATAATCTAGGTCATATAGCAAATTTTTGTAGGTATAATAGAGCAAACAACAAAAGAGTACCACCTCCTATGAATACACAAAAGATGGAATTGATATTGGTAAGAGTGTTGTGTAGAAGTTGAGAAATCCAACTTCACAGTTTGCCAAGAACACCTGCATGCAAATAACCTAATGCTGAATGGAAACCACAGAGACAGAAGCACAACCTTGGAAAATCTCAGCAGAGTGAGAGAAAAATTATATTCCAAAGTAATGAAACAATAATTACAAAAGTTCAACTTTAAAGGTGAACGAAACCCTAGAAAGGTAAAAACTAGGTTGCACAATATAATTAATATGAAATATTAATTATATGCACCTAAGAGATAGCTTAAGTGAAAAAAGAGTACATAGACAACTTAATAATTAAATCAACATGATCTAATTAATAAGTGAAGATAAATAGATACTCTAACACCCCCCCTTAAGCGAAGCTTAGGAGGTAAGATAACCTAGCACAACTATGAAAGCAGGAAAAGAGGGTCCCAACAACAAGGCCTGATCAGGTACCCAATACAAGGAAATCTCTATGAACTGGAGATAAAGGAGAAAACCCAGTGGGAAAAACCTGTCTCCAAAAAGAGATAAAACAAGCATGCTGAAAAAAACATGAAGGAAGGCCTCAACAAGACCCCCCAAGGACAACTTCCGTCACCCCAAGCATAGAACGCAACTGAAGATAGTGCGGAGATGCAAAAGGTTTGGTGAAGATGTCAGCAACCTGTGCGTCAGTGGGGATGTACTCCAAAGTGAGAACACCATCCTAAATCTACTGACAGATGAAATGCATATGAATCTCAATGTGTTTATTGCACTGATGCTCCACCAGGTTGCGGGAAATGTGAATAGCACTCTGATTATCGCACCACAGAACAATGGGACGATCAGGAGGAAAGCCAAACTCAGTCATGAACTGTCAAAGCCATAGAATCTCCTGACTAGCATGCACTGTTGCTCTGTAGTCTGCCTCTATAGATGAAAGTGCATGAGAATTTTTCTTCTTGCATGACCATGTGATAGGACTAGAGCCAAGACAAAAAACAAAGCCAGAAGTAGACTTCCGATCATCAACATCACCAGCCCAATTTGAGTCATTGAAGCCAACAATGTGAGGAGCCCCTGATGTGTAATGAATTCCATACATAACTGTGCCCTGAATGTATCTCAAAATATGCTTGGCAGCTTCCCAATGACTCTCATGAGGCTCATGTGAGAACCAAGAGACTAGACAACCTGCAAAGGAGAGATCAGGACGAGTGTGTGCCAGGTATAACAAACTGCCAACCAACTGCCAATACAATGTAGAATCCACTGAAGGTGAAGTGCAAGAGGTAGACAAAGTAACACCTAATTGAAAAGGTGTGGGAGTAGGCTTGAAATCAAGTATATCAAAGTGCCGAAGCATGTCAAGAGCATACTTCTGCTGGTAAAAACAGATCCCAGAAGGGGACTGAACAATCTGCAAACCCAAAAAGAAGTGTAATAGACCAAGGTCTGTCATCTCAAACTGCTCCATCAATGCGCACTAAACATCCTAAATCAGAGAAGATGAGCTACCTGTGATGAGAAGATCATCAAAATATAGCACAAGGATCAAAACCTCATCCTCAAGACCCTTAATGTAGACTGTAGGGTTGGAATGACAGTGTGTGAATCCTGTAGAAAGCGGAAAGGAGTCCATCTTCTCATACTAAGCCTGAGGGGCCTATTTGAGACCATACAAAGAACACCAAAGTCTGCAAACCAAGGAGGAATCCTGCACAAATCCCTGAGGCTGCATCATGTAAATCTCCTTAGTAAGATCACCGTGCAAGAATGCACTCTTCACATCCATCTAAAAAATGGGCCATCCCTGAGAAGCTGCGAGGGATAAGACAAGGTGAGTAGAGTTCATCTTGGAAATAGGGGAAAATGTCTCAGTGTAATCAATACCCTCAAGCTATGAAACACCCTTTGCAACAAGACGTGCCTTGTACTTATCAATAGAACCATCTGCAACAAACTTAGTACATTACAACCACTTGCATCGCACTAACTTTCTTCCCTTAGGAAGAGAACAAAGATCCCAAGTGTGATTCTTCATCAAAGAAGAATACTCCTCCTCCATAGCACTGTCCCACTTAGTATGTCCTATCTCTACCACAAATGTTTGAGGATAACCACAAATAGCATGACTAAGAAGACTAGAACCCACAATATGAGATCGGGTATGATGGGAAGTGGAAGGGTCACCAGCCAGAGATCCTACAACATCAACTATAAAACGAGCCCATCTAGGCATTGGTGGAGGATCCTGTGGTGGAGGTAAATGAGGATCACCAAGATCATCATCCTCATCATCCTAAAACAAAGTTGGAAGAGATGGAGAAGTAGTGGTAAGTGAAGTAGACTCTGGAAGTGGGGTATCTACTGCAGGAAGATGCTCATCAAACTAGACATCTTGTCAAAATAGGACCTCTCTGGAATCAAGGCCAAACAACCTGTATGCCTTAACATCCTCACAGTAGCCAAAAAAATGAGGTGTCAGCTCTTCCACTCCATCGCTCTCCTCTGAGTGTTAGGCACAAATTCCTATGCTTCACTACCAAAAACTTGGAATGGAGATAAATCAGGCTTGACATGAGACCAAGCCTCCTCAAGAGTCATATGTCGAACTACCTTGTGAGGCATCCAATTCTAAATATAGTTGGCACAATTGACTGCCTCTACCCAAAAGGACGAATCCATGGACCTAGACTGTATCATACAATTAGCCATCTCCCGAAGTGTTCTATTCTTTCTCTCTACCACACCATTCTACTGAGGGGTGTAGGGCACTAAAAACTAATGCTGAAGACCATGTTCAGAGAAAAAATCCATGAAATCTTGGTTCACATACTCCCCCCCATTATCTGTGTGTATCTAGCGAATAGAAAGACTAGATTTCTTCTACACAAATGTCTTAAAGACTCAAAATGAATCAAAGACATGAGACTTTTACTTCAAAAAGTACACCCATGTGCGCCTGGAGAAGTCATCAATGAAAGAAAGCACATATCTGGCACTAGAAAAAGAAGGAGCAGGAAATGACATGAGGTCACTATGAATCAACTCCAATGGTGCCAAAGCACGAGTAGCCCATCCATGAGGAAAAGGATCCCTATGTTGTTTGCCAAGGACACAACCCTGACAAACCCCATCAGTGCAAGTAATCTATGGAAGCCCAAGAAAAAGTCCTTGTGTGCTCATCTGCTGAAGATATCTATAATTGACATGGCCCAAACGCTCATGCCAAAGTCTACTCACTGAATCTGCATGTGGTATAAGATAGGAACTTGTGCTAGTAGAAGACTCAAATCCATCAAATCTATATAGGCAGGATGCAGTGTCAACACTTCCAGTAGCCACAATCATATAAGAATCATGTAAGTCCTAAATAACCACATCATGTGGTGAGAACTCAACTATCTTACTAGAGCCAGAGTGGCAAATCTGATAGATAGATAGTAGGTTTGTCAAAATGTCAGGGACAAAAAGAACATCCTGAAGAGAACCCCTAGCTAGTGCAACAGAACCAGAAACCAAAACAAAAAGATGAGATGAGTTCCCAATAACAATCTGTGAAGTAGCACAGGGAGCAAGTGAGGTGACCAACTGCTGAGTGTGAGTCATGTGGTGAGAGGCACCAGAATCAAGAATCTAGGTGGGCCCAGAATTTGTAGCTCGTGCAGTAAGAGCATGAACTTTCCCTATAGGGGAGGATGTGGACTAAGGAGCTTAAATGTGATGCTCCTGCATGGCTTCCTCTAAAGCCTCCAAATATTTCTAGCACCTAGAAACAGGATGTCCATGCTTGCCACAAAAACTACAGGTCTCAACTGATTTCTTCTTAGTCTTGGAGGTAGACTCAGTAGACTTCGAAGAATATTTACCCTTGGAAGGGTTAGCTGGAGGTTTGGAATCAGTTTTCTATGTAGGTTTGGAGGAATACTCATTGTCCACTGAATCTTTCTTTGGTTTGGCTTTCTATTTTGGTTTCCCCTATGAAGACTGAGCAACCAATGCTTGGCTAGAAGAGCCAGAAGCATCCATCTTTTGGATCTTTTCCTGTTCCCATGTCAAATAATCACATAATGTCTCAAATGAAGGCATGGTGTGTCTAGTACCCAAAGCATCCATGGTGGAGTAGAAAGGAGAAGAAAAGATCTAATACTATCCTCTCAACTTTGAGAGTATCAGGAAGATACACTCATCATATGTCTTGTTTCTCCCACATTCCTACAGAACTGAGCACAGAGATTTGAACTTCATCAAGAAGTCCTCCATAGTGGGAAAGCTAGTAGGAGTCAAAGTGGTTAGCTCTACATCAAGCTGTAGTGCCTGAAACTCATTCACTGTGCCAAACAAATCCAAAAACTTGCCCCAAATGGCCCTAGGAGTGGTCAAACCATCTAGGTGAAAAAGGAGACTATCAGAGATGTTCAGTGCAATCAAGCCCATGGCTTCATCCATTTTAGTCCTGTGCTGAAGAACCTCAAAAGGATGCTACAGGATAGGTTGGTTTTCATCTAGACATGACCATAAGCCATGTGACATGAGTAGCCTAGTCATGTGCACTTTTCAGGTGTGGTAATTGTGCGGTGTCAGCCGAGCCACAGAGGGGTCTAACATTAAGAGAAGAAAAAGATCAAAGTAGAAGGGTCATTTTCTAAAATTAAATGATAGAAAGAAAAATAACCCCCACACAATGTATGATTCTATCCCCTGTATAGCAAAGAAACAATTACTGAAAGCACAAAAAATGAGAAGAAAACCTGGACGCCAGATGCAGAGATGGAGGAAACGGAAGCCTCTACTTCAATGCCAAAAAAGAGAGCTCAAATGGCCAAATCATAAAGCAAGACTAGCATCATCACGTCTGGCTTGAAAAAACCTTTTCGGCAATATTTTGTTTTTCAAAAATGGACACCGTATGCTCAAGTTACGGCCTAAAAATGAACTGCACCTCCGAAAAAGAGCTCACTGGAAAAAACTAGTCACTGGATAAAATTTGATGGTGAAATGGCTGTCGCCCATCTGCAGAAAAAAATTTAACGGCCATATGGCCATCAGATGACCGTCGGCCAGAAAATTTTTCTGGGTGCCGAAAAAAAAACACAGTTGCCGGAAAATTTGAAAAAGTTGCTCGAAAAAAAATCTGGTAGGATGACATTAGCAGTGATGTCACCACTACACTATTGGCATTGGTAGGTGGCAGCGGGTGGCAGGCCGGTGGTGGGCCACCAGTGGTGGTAGAGCCTGGGTGGCTCACTGGTGGAGACTGAATGGCACCCGGGCGGCAGCCTCGGTGGCTGGTGAGTGGCGCACCGGCTGGGGGCTAGGCGCGGGCCAGGATGGGGTGGTGTGGTGCGGGGGTGGCATGCTTCAGTTGTGCTCTGGCAGCCGTAAAAATGTTTAAAAAAATATTTTTTTTTAAAAAAAAAAAAAATTTGCCTCATTTTTTGAGTCGTACGGCCTAGGAGGTCGAAATTTTTCCTCTAGGGTCACTATGACCAAAACCAGTGAAGTTTATATGTAAATTGACTCTGCCAGGCCTTTTGAACGCAATGGTGTAGTTTGTTTTGGCTCAACTAACTCCAGAAAATAGTGTCTCCTCCAAAGTGAGGAAGAAACCCCAAAGAAACTCACGACTTCAAAAACCCTCAGACCAGGCAGTAGCAGGGAAGCTCTGATACCATGTAGAAGTTGAGAAACCCAACTTCATAGTTTTCCAAGAACACCTGCAAGAAAATAACCTAATGCTGAATGGAAACCATAGAGACAGAAGCACAACCTTGGAAAATCTCAGCGGAGTGAGAGAAAAATTATATTCCAAAGTAATGAAACAATAATTACAAAAGTTCAACCTTAAAGGTGAATGAAACCCTAGAAAGGTAAAAACTAGGTTGCGCAATGTAATTAATACGAAATATTAATTATATGCACCTAAGAGACAACTTAAGTGAAAAAAGAGTACATAGACAACTTAATAATTAAATCAACATGATCTAATTAATAAGTGAAAATAAATAGATACTCTAACATGTTGCAGATTTGAAGAATGATTTTGAGAGTTTTTTTAAGAAAGTAGAAGATAAAAACAGTGGTAAGATATGGAAGATCAAAGAAACAAGTGAGACATTGGTTCAGGGAGAGACAATAGATGCTACTAGATCTTCTCTTGATGGTGGTGAAGCAGAATTAACCTAATTGGCCGATCATGGCCTTAGTGGCAGCATTGGATAAAGACATTAGAATATATCCTGCCATAAAACTTGTGGATTGAGCTCATGCGAACTTAGGTATGAACATGGTTGACATCATGCAATATACAGTTAAGAATGCAACATCAGACAACACATATATTTTGATCCCGAGATCTGTAGACGACTAGAAAGTATTGGATAAAGTGAACTTTTATAACTTAAACATTGTATAAAGCACCATATGAAGATCTATTTCTTCACCATTTGATAAAGTGTGACCTAAGGAGATCAGAGAGCAGAAAAATTCAATCTATCCTACATTTTCCTTGCATGATCGATTGAAGTGGAATATTCATAATTCAGCATGAAAGAGGTATTTACATCATCTAGCTATGGATGCACCTGTTATTTATGATGTTGTAGATTGACATAGGTATAAGTTCAAGAAAACTCCTTTCAAGTCTTGTGAAGAAGATCCTGAACGGGCATTTTCCCAGACACCCTACGGAGTTTTACACGTAGAAGATATTAGGTCTTACATTCATTGTAAGTATTATATACTACACACAGATGATATTTGTACTGAGATGGAGCATATGACTGATAAAGGAATTATGAAAGATGAGCACAAACACATTGATCCGTTGAGTATTATGAAAATTTTAGATTTATATGAACTTGACGAAGAAGAATGGTTCAAGATATTATTGAGTAGAGTGCATGATCAGTTCATTTATATAGGCGATCAACCTATGAAGATTTGCAGTGATTTGATTCATGAGATTACTAGACTAGACAATACAGGAATCATTCCTGTTGCAGAAAATCATGTGAAGAAGCAAGTCAAAACCCTAACACACTCTAAATGGGACAGGTGAGCAATGACTGTGAATGACATCTTTCAACAATATGTGAGACTTATTGCTATGATACTTGGATATAAATTCTACTACAACATTAGAACTAACTCAGTATCTGCAGGAGTTATCATGATGGCATGGAGAATGGTAAAATAAAATGTAAAATATAACCTATGCGAAGTATTGGCACAATAATTTCTTGAGAATGTAAAATTGGTAAAAAAAAGATAGAACAAAGACCTTCAGATTTGGGTCACTATTGGTACATATGTTTATTCACATTGAACATAAATTTATAGGTATGCACCCTAGTGGTTGGAAATCAAGGATGTCTACTGGTATTCAAATCACACAGAGTTACAGAAGACAGAACAAAACATGGGTTGATGGTGAATTATTTGGAATGATAAAAATCCTTCAGAGGAAGATGAAAGATAGATATAGGATACCTAATGACATAGTTGAGAAGTACAAGGATACAATCTGTTTCATGGTTGAAATTTATTATCTATGCTTTGAGGCATTCACACCAAGGAAGAAATGGTGTTATCCTATGGGATATGAGGTAAGTTTAGAGGAACTTACTATGCAAGTTGAACATGTTCTTGCATCTGAGATTGATACATCAGAAGAAAGATGGGGAAACTATGAGGAGAAATCTTCTAAGGTAAGAGAGGAACAGACTAGAGGTATGAGGAAAAGTAAAATTGATAACCTTGTGCATGAATGTGGTGTAAAGGCAAGACTAACAGAGGAAGAATTGAAAGAAGTGAAAAGATAAATGGATGAGCGATCTTCTAGATTGGTAAGTGCTAGTACTACAACCCTTCCCACTCCTGAAGTAGTAATGGTAGATAGTCCACCTCCTCCATCACAGCAGACATCACAAGAAGAGAAGATTACTTCTAGAGTAAAAACTAGATCTAGCAGGAAGACATCACCTATGGAACCAAGTATTGTAAGAGAAGAGAAGAAAACTGAAACTGAGAAGCACATATGGAAGCCTAACATGAAGATGATTGAGAAGAGAGCTATTGATCAAGGAAAGATAGTTACAATAAATAGATAATATGATAGGTATGGGGAAGAAGACAAACTTAAGATTGAAGATATTGTGGTTAATCACTTGTTGGAAAGAAGACTCTATATGAAATTGAGGGAAGTGTACCTGAAGATTTATATGGTAAATTGGACACAAGAAAATAGTTAGCACATATAGAAGATGAAACAATAAGAAATCAGGAAATTGACAACATGCTACCTGTGATACCTTTACAAGAAAGGGATAGAATACTTAAAGAATTGAAACGTTTGTTGAGAACTAAGATCAGACTACTGAAAATCATGGCAAGAAGATATGATGAAATCACTGAGCAGACTCAGAAATCACTGGAGAAAATATTGATGAATCCTACTCCCGAGGAGAATCCACTTCCTAAAACCACTTTGCCTACAAACTTAGGAATGGGTGATATTTTGAAGCCAGCTGAGGCAAGTGCTAAGAAGAGATAAAAAAATACCCAACCAAATTTATATGTTTCTAGTGTACCTATAACACTTGACACCTCTAATGATGAGAAGGACCCATTTGAAGAAAGTATGGACAACACAATTGTTGAGGAAGCAGAGCGGAAAGAGGAAGAAGACTAGAAGAAAGAACAGAGTGAAATAGAAAAGGATGAAGAAAAAAAAATAGGAAGAGAAAGATGCCACTAAAACTGAGGTAATCAAATCTTCTATTTGATTGTTGGCAAGAAAATAAAATACAACAGATGTTGATGTTGATTGAATGGATGAAGATGAGCTAGTAAAATTGTCTTTTACTGCACTTACTAAAGCCAAGGAGAGATCAGAACAAAAAGGTGACAAAAAGGATAGGGTAATAACAAGAGTAATTGATACTGTGAACAAATTGCTTCCATTACCTATTTTTTTCCAGCATAGAGATGACATTGAAAATGTGAAGATAACCCTTGATGAATTTGATGGCTATTATGAGAGTTTGATAAATATTTCAGAGGAGAAGGAAAAGAAGAACTACTCGGAGATGAATTTATCTGAATTTTGCAAGTCCATCTCTTGGGACTTGAGAATTTTGAAAACCACTACTGCAAGTGCTAAGAGTTGTATTAGACATGGAAGAAAGCTATTCAGTTACTACATGAATCCTATCAGGCATGTTCAGAATGTTGAAGACATCATTGCCAAGTAAAGGGAAACTTTAAACATCATGATGGAAAATTGTGAGACCTCTTCACAATCTATAACAGAATTGGACAAGGAAGTAACAAGAATATTGTCAAAATTGGATATATTGTATAATGAGAAAGGGAGAGTACTTACTAGATTCAATTTGCTGAAGAGTTTAATCACTCCTAAGCTATCCATAATTGAAGCACACCTATCAGACTTGGAGAAGAAAAAATTTGTATTGACTAACTCTATGCCTACAAAGTTGAAAGAAGCAGAGACTACATCATTTGCATTGAATCGACTATTTCATGTTAGTCAACTATTGTTGAAGTCATGGGGTACAAAAGTGAAGATCTTGGAAGATTCCTTTCAAGATGTTCTGAAACTGGTGGGAAAGAACTAATTTTATTACTTTCTATGCACCTTTGTCAATGTTTTCAAAGGGGGAGAAAAGAAGAAAAAATGAATAAGGAGCAAGAGAAAATTTATAACAGAAGAAAAGAGAATTACAAAATAGAGAAGGAAAGATAGTTTTGTTGGAAAACTTACTCATTTCTTTGTTAAGTGTTGCCATCAATTCCAAAGGGAGAGATTGTTGGAAAGTGATCTATTTTGCATGATGAGATCCATTTTTTTTTTGTCATTTATGGAAACACATCTGGGTTACAGATCGATTCCTATGAAGTTGAGTTTTGATGACTCTGAAATTGACTAAGTACAAAAGCAGAGTTACAGATGTATTTTGGGTATCAAAGATTGAGATCGATGAAATAGGGAAAGAGAGCTTAGAGGAAGATAGTATGAGGTATATGTGACCTCCACCTAAGATCATTTTTTTTTTGTTAACTTTACAACAAGTTAGAGAGATTTGAAGATAGACAGACAACAGTAGAACAATGATACAAAGCAACTGGACAGAAGCGATGATTCAAAGAGTATGACATGGACTCCAAGAAATCAGAGTTCGATTATGGTTGTTGATAACCTACAAATTTATTATGTAAGAGTTCCTACTTTGAATTTGATATTTTTTTTATTAAATGTATTTTTTATTGAGAGCCGACTAAGTAATATTTGGTTAAGAGAGCCAACTTGGTTAAGAGATAAGATATATATA
>MU227294.1:1451534-1475373 GCA_018584345.1 Thuja plicata
TGAGCACTTAGTTTAGATCTCATATTTGGCATAATAGTTTAGATTCATTTCCATAGCTTAAGTTAGAATCTTGCATCTTTATTTTAGTTTAATTTTCATCTCAATTTAGTTGTTAACTTCTTGCATTCACATTCCTAGTATAGATCTTGCATTTTATATCACATCATTTGAAAGATTTGGGGCAAGTTCCACATACTTGTGCTCAAATATTCATCATTTTGCATTTATCATAGTGGGATTTATTGCATTATGTTGGGAGAGCACACCCACAAAATCTCTAAGAGCAAATCAAACAAGTCTTGGGTGCACTTGTTTTAGCTCATCGGAGGTCGTAGTAAAAATTGGGTTGTATTTCAAGTTCTTTGCATGCTTTTAATATTTGTTATATCTTGTATATGCATGTTTTGACTTGTTGTGCAGCTGCAGAGATTTTCATTGCATACAAGAACCTATTGAAAAGGACACAAACACTCAATAAGTCATTGCATTAGTCCAAAAGGGTTAGAAAAACATGTAAAACCCACTAAAACTGACTTATTGCCTGCTAACTAGGAGGAGTGTAATTAATAACATATTAGCCCTGAGAATATGTTACAAATTAGTGACGAATACAACCTAGCATGAAGGATTTAGATTAAAAACAAGATAAAAGAATGATAAAATATGCATTCTAGCTCTAAAAGATGAAATGAAAACAATGCAAAAGCATGGACTAATGAGTGAAATGTGAATCTAGGATGAATCCAACAACATAAAAATGTATTATTGATATAATAAGAAGGCTTCTTTACTCTCAAAATTGGCTTCTATTTATAGAAGAATGGGAGAAAGAGAGAGGGGGGGACAAGGTGAATTAATGAGGTGAAGACCTCATTAATGAAGGTGTAAGAGGTATTAATGCCTTGGGCATTAATAAGGCATGGGAGAGACATAGGCTTAAAACATATTCATTAATAACACATTAATGAAAGCCTTAAAGAAGCAAGGGAGGATGTAAGAGATGACTTGAGAAAGTGGAGCTTAAGGAAGTCAAGCTTTAGAAAGTGGACTTTCTCAAGTGGGTTGAGTTGTTAAACATTCCTTAATAGAATGTGACAACATTAGGAGGTGGGTTAGCATAGAAATTAGGATTAGGATTAGATTAGCATGGGGGGAATAGGTTGGGATGGGTTAGAACCCAGGGTAGAAGTGGTTGAGATAGGTTAGGTTGGGGTTTAGGGGAATATTAATAAATGGATTAAACTTATTTAATTCATTTTAAAATATAGGATTTAATTATTTAAACAATGAAATTGCTTTTTAATAATTAGGGGACTATAGCCATTTTAATTAAATTAAATAGGCTAGGGGAATGGGTTATTTTGTGAGTGGGTAATTGATTTAGGGATCTATTTAATTATTTTATAATTAAATACTATAGCCATATTTTGAATTTAATTTGATTTAAATTGTATGGCTATAATAGTTAATATAAATTAGTGATAAAAATCACCTAGGATATTAAATTGATTCGAAGAATTATGCCAAGAAGTAATAGGGTCGTTTGGACATAATCGAGGGTATGATCACACTTAGGGAAAATAGGGTCTATAGTTGGAACAGACCAATTTTAGCTGGTTACATTTTCCCCTCTTTGAATTGATGTGCGAGCAGTGCATTGATTCAACGAAAGTTTTTTTGATTTTAACTTCAGAAAGATTGAGAATCCCGTTCTTGGTTGTCGAACGAAATGCTGATGAGATCAGTTTTGCACTTTGATTGAACAAAACTGATAGAATTGATTTTGAACTTGGTTGTCGTCCAAAGATCAATAAAATATTTTAAAGATACCAATTCTGAACTTGGTTGTCGTCCAAAAATTGATAATACTGATTCTGAACTTGGTTGTCTTTCGAAAATCAATAAAAAGCTTGCAGGACCTTAATAAAAAATCTTTAAAAATGAGGGAACATAGGATATCCAGCTCATGAGAACCAAAGATTTCTATCCAACAGTTCTGACTTAGTCAACGAAACTGTTATACCCCTAGTTTGTTTGATAACGAAGCCATTTTGATGCTTTTTCGAGAAAAAATTTATTTGATGATAGTGTGATCATACCCCCTTAGGAATGAAATCAAAGGAAAAGAAATAAATCCCTCAGTTGAAAATAACAGAACACTTGCAGGAAGCGGTAGGGCAAGAAAGAGTGAAGTAGAAGATGGTGTGTTTAAAAATAAACACATGATTATCAAGTTAATTATGTGAAAATATGAATGATAAAGCTGATAAAATGATGTTAGACCAAGATGTATGATAAAATGGGCAATTGTCACCTATGTGTTGAAGAAACGAAGCAAATTCACAATTTTTGAAACTATCGCAAAAATGGCACCGTGCTACTGAAAACATGGTAGGCACCTTTGATTTTGTTCCTGATCAAGTGAAAAGAGAACAGAAATGGTTTTGGAGTTGTCTGGGAGTAGTTTGGAAAACCCTAAATGTCTCAAAAGACCCATATAAGCCTCCAAAAGTACCATTTCAGTATTCATTTTTACATTCCTCCATAGAAATTTAGAGAGCTTTGCAGCAAAGATGGTAGTCCCTGTGAGGAAGCACCAATTCGAGATGAGCCACCGACACCAGCGACCAGCCGACTACCCACCGCCGGTAAGTGCTCGATAAACTACCTTGTGAATTTGAAATTTTTGAATTTCATGCATTTTCATGCTTTTTAGAGGCATTTGAAGTTAGGATCGCATCCTGCGAATCGCGCATCGCATCTGATTTTTCTTGGATCGTATCCAATTTCTTTTGGATTCCGTGTCGCAACTGAGTTTTCCTGGATCACATCCATTTTGAAAATTTTTGCTTTGTTTTGATTTAAAATCCACCAGGGGATCGCATCCTATTTGCTTGGGATTGTACCCCGCGTTTAGGATCGCATCCCATTTTTCTGGGATCGCATCTCGTATACGCAATCGCATCCCATATTTCTAGGATCGTATCTGAAATAAGACTTAGATTTTTAATTTTCTTTGATCTGTTTGCGTCCTGGGAACCTAGAATGACTTAGTGGAGTAGGATTCTACCCCTTGTAGATAGTTTTTGATGTTTTACTGTTGTGTCCAAAATCAGGCCCAATTTGAGGTAGCTGCCTTTCGCAGCACTTATCCAGCACATGTACTTGCATTATCTAGCTGATTGTCAGATGATGAGCAGACCATTATGTCTCAATGTGGACTATGATCTTTGATAGGTTTACCCAAGATCAAGGTAAACCGTGGTTTATTGACTGCGCTTGCCGAGAGATGGCATTCTGAGCATAACACCTTCCACCTACCAACTGGAGAGATCATGGTGACACCTAAGGATGTCTAGAGGATTCTTCATGTATCGATGGTGGGACATGAGGTCTCTTTTGAGTCTAGAGCTGGCGCGGCGATCGGTAGAGCACATATATTCTTCTAGGATGATACGATATACCGTAGATATTTATCATGGGATTATATGGTTGATCACTATGATCGATTAGTTGTGTACTTGGCAGGCTTGGTAGGCGACATCCTTATGTCGGATAGAGGTCAGCATGGATTTTTAGTGGGTTGGGTGAGCATGGTGGAGCAGATGATCACCCACCGTCGGCATTTTTCTTATGGGAGCTGCATACTGGCACATATGTACAAAGAGCTTCATGAGATTATGTACCACCATACTCGCAACATGACTGTTGGTATACTAATTTTGCAGATTTGGGCCTGGGAGCACATCCTTGTTACACAGCCAATAGTAGATGGGCATAGGGCACCGTAGCAGCCCTATATATACATGTATGTAGGCCTCTTACAGTAGCCCCATCTGGGCAAGGTTGACTACTGGCGTCACCTTTTTGATGACATGACAGAGGTTGTCTAGCGACCTTATTTAGATTGTGAGGTGTGGACATCTGATGCTCGGTAGGTTGCATTTTGTACATTATAGAGTGCTTCATGATTACCAAAGTTTTGAGGCAGTATGGGTAGAGGCAGGGCTGTATAGAGGACATTACTATGTATGCTCGTACCTGAGATGAGGCACCTGATTGGGGTGCACATTTGACTTATGAGACTGCTTCCCAGGAGATTAGAGATTTGGTTGCTGTAGACTGGGACCTTCGCCCAGATGTTGAGGATGTAGGTGTATCAGATGGGTATGCTACCGAGGCACTTCAGTATCCCTTCCCATGATTTACTGTTCTTGAGGAGATCATTACTCATATAGAGGAGCCAATCGATTATGATCTTGATGACCGACCCATTAGGGGTAGATGAGGCAAAGATAGGGCTCCGGGGAGACATGGGGGCCATGACGATGGTAGAGATGGTGGCAGAGATGGCAGGCATCCTCCCCTAGATGATAGACATGATGGTGACGATAGGGGTGGTGGCGGGGAGGCAATTGATACAGGTGGTGCTAGCAGTAGTGGGTAGGGCAGATGACAGAGGTTCAGATTTGTGGCCCCACAGAGAGATACTGGCCCATTACTGACTAGAGAGTAGAAGAGGCAGAAAAAGCAGGGGCCACCTAAGAGACCACAGGATTAGGATGCAGGCAGGGATGGAGATTCTTTGTCCAGATGTGAGTAGGAGAGGGAGCAGCTTCGAGCTCAGATTACAACATTAGAGGCTAGAGCCATAGCAATAGAGTCTAGGGTAGCCATATCAGATGTGTTACTTTTGGATCGAGATAGGTAGATGGAGAGGCTTAGGGCAGAGAGGGATGCACAAGCCCACACAACAGTCCATCAGGGACAGAGGGCCACATATTACTATGCCCTGTATCACCCAGTAGTGCCAGAGGGATAGAGAGCTCTATCATTTTCTCGAGTGGCCCAGCAGTTAGAGGGGGCTATGCCACCTCCATTCGCACCTTTTGCACCACCTCCTCCTCCTCCTCCTGACTAGGGAGAGGGGGCAAGATAGAGTTGATTTTTTTGTATCATTTTGTTCATTTTGAGATTATACATGTATATCTGGATCTTGCTGAGATCCCTTCTTTTGTACATTATATTCATACATATATCTGATTCATTTTTGGCATACTGATACTCTTTATGTGCACTGATACACTTCATGCTTTACTGATACTCTTTATGCTTTGATTTGTATCATGTTTATATATCTGATGTAGTTTCTGGATTCTGACATGTTTCATGAGTTCTCTTTTGCTTTCATATGATGTGGTAAATGTATCTTTTGCACATGTAATGATATCTTGATCTCTTTGATGAGTTAGTTCATAGATGTTAACATCATTTTATGATTTGGATGTGATGAGTTATTACTGATATAAATATGTTATAAAATGATACCTATGTGGAAAATGCAAATGTATGTTTCCTTTTGATTTTTCAGTTTATGCAAAATGTATGTATGGATGCACTCAGGATGTAGAAGTAAAAATGCAATACATGGATGCTGTATTTTTTGTATTTTCATGTTTCATCTTTTCAGTGGATGCAAAATGTATGCTATGGATGTGCAATGATATTTGATATCAGTAATATGAATGATGTAATTAACTTGATTTAGAAGAAGATAGAAAACTATTTTTGAGCTTATATTTCCTTATTATTTTATGTAATAAATGCATCATTCAATCCCTAAATGCAGCTATATGAAGAATCTTAGGACTTGTCACTGATTTAGCAAATTTTTATAACATTTTTATCATCATTGGGCGCTTTTCAGAATGAATACCATCTGATAGTACAATCATCACTAATACCCACTGATATTATGATAATATGAATACTATATTTTTTTTGAAATGTCGGAAATAGACTTAAGCATCAAGGCATAGAAGTCTGGATAACAAAATAGTCGCCTTCCTTTTAATATACCAGATTCTGATTAAGGCAACATATTGGACCCGCAATGACCTTGAAAATTCATATCCTTGGGTACATTATGATTCGTATACCGTAGTGAGAATGTAGATCAGAAAATAGACAAGGAAATTGTTTCAAACTCACCATAGTTTACACATAACAAAGATTGAGATATATGCAGCTATCCACCCATAGTAGCAGCTCTTACCATAAACATCCAAGTTAGGTGAAATTTATAGGATCATGTGGAACAATCACCATACGTAGAAAATCAAGAAAATATTATGCCCCTAATCCTTGTGACTCTTTGTCTTTGCGCAGACGTCATTGAGTAACTAAGAAGACATAATAAATCATCAATTGAGAATCAATCAAATAAAATTTATAATTACTTAGATGCCCCTTAGTTGAAAACATCATCAGGACATGTAAAGAATCATAATCAAACCATTATCAAACTGTGCATTTAAGTAGTACCTGTTCATTCATCTATCAGACACTGTAAAGATTCAGCAATCAGAAAATCAGAATATAAGTAATATGGTGTTCCATGTCTATGCATTGATAGGATAATCCATGCATGTTTGTGATCCAATATAGCCTTGTAGGGAATGATGTTAAATGTCATGTCTCATGTTCTGAAAAGACACCCTTGGTTGGAAAGTGACATTTGTCTTGCATGTTTTGAAAAATATTGTGTCCATGAGACAAACCATCCTAGAGCAACCTAGCAACTGTGACTGACTATGTCAACAAAGATGCCCCCAGTGCAGAATGACTTATTCCTAAGACATAAAGATAGACAAATCCTAAGCGAGGTTAAGATAGTCATTGAGGAAATGAAGTCAGCGTATGAGCATAGGCAAATGCGTGAAGGTCTAGTATCAGTAGTGCATTGATAGATGGAGTGTAGAACACAAGTGATGCTTGATTGCCAGGTTTTCACCACTTGGCAAGATCTTTTTCTCTTTCTTTTTGCTACCAAGATGCCTGTTTTACCAGGTGCTCATCAAGGCACTTTTCTCTTTTTCAATTTTTTTGTTATTTTTGCTTTTTTGAATGTTTTTGTAGTATCAAGGTGCCTATTTACCAGGTTTTCACCAAGGATACCCTTTTCTGTAGTACTTTTTCCACTATTTTTGGATTTCTTCAGAATCAATTTTCTAAATATTTTTGGTATTTTGTGAGAACTATTTGCTGTACAGGCTCTGCTAGCCAAAACTTTAAGTGTAGAACCACTTCAAATGTAAAGTGTTGATAGGATCTAGAAGAACCTCTCCCTCAGGGGTAGCTAATTGATAAGCTCCAGTCCCAAAAGTAGTAGTGATAACATAAGGTCCTAGCCAATTAGGTTCAAATTTTCCCTTTTACTCCCTGTTACGCTGATTCTTAGGATTCTCCTTGAGGATCAGATCTCCTACTTCAAATTTGCGTGGTTTGACCTTCTTGTTGTAACCTTTGGACATTCTTGCTTGATATACTTTGAGGTGATCGAACACTTGTTGTCTGCGTTCATCTAATAGATCAAGAGAGTTTACCTGATCAATGCGGTACTGCTCATCAGTACCTAATCCTTGTAAAGATATCCACAAATATGGGATTTGAACCTCAATAGGTAGTACTACTTCAGCACCATAGACTAGAGAAAATGGCATGGCTCCAGTAGGTGTTCAGATGCTTGTTCTATAGGCCCATAGTGCCGGATTTAGTTGTAAGTGTCAGTCTCTGCCAGACTTGCTCACAGTTCTGTGTAGGATTTTGACAATATTTTTTTTTTATGCCTCAGCCTGTCCATTACCTTGAGGATAATAGACTGAGGAGCAATGTTGAGTGATATGGAATTGTTCACAGAGGTCATCAATGTCTTGATTTTTAAATTTCCCCCATTGTCTGTCACAATTGAAGAGGGTATCCCATATCTACAAATAATGTAGTTTAGAATGAACATAGCTACCTGTTTGCCAGTGGCTTTGATTAGCAGCACAAATTCAACCCACTTGGTGAAATACTCAGTGGCCGTAATGATAAACTTGCATCCATTCGAAGAGTTGGGATATATTTTTCCAACCAAATCAAAGGCCCATTGCTGAAATGGCCAATGTGTTATGAAAGGTATAAGTTCTCTGGCAGGAGCATGGATAAGGTTTCCATTTGTCTGGCATTTAAGACATGCTTTTGAAAATTGAATAGCATCTTTCTCCATGGTAGGCCAATAATAGCCTATTCTGAGCAGTTTCTTGGCTAATGAAAAGTCATTCGAGTGTGACCCACATACACCTTCGTGGACATCTTTTAAAGTGAGATCAGACTCTTCAAGTTCTAAACACTGAAGAAGTGTTCCGTCAAGACTGCGTTGATATAGATTGTTAGTTATGAGTACGTAACGTGATGCTGTCCCAATCAGGGATCATTTCTCATTTTGAGATAGATTGGCAGAAATGGTTGGTCTAAAAGGTATGCAATGATACTGGCATATCAAGATTGATTTGGCATATTTAAGGTACAGATTACATGGTATTTAGGGTTAGCAAAGGCAGGATGGGATATTTCTTCCACCAATAAGTCATAGCGGAATTGATGTTCCTCTAGTTGTAACATGGATGCCAAGGTAGCCATAGCATCCGCAGCCTTATTTACTGATCTTGGCATCTGTTGAAATCTGACAAAGACAAAGTACTTTCAGATCATCAACTAGTTGCTTGTAGGGCATCAAATTCTCATGTTTTGTTTGATACTCCCCATTGACCTTATTGATAATTAGTTGGAAGTCACCATACACGTGTAACTCAATGACCTTCCATTCCATAGCGAGCTTGAGGCTATTGACCAGTGCTTCATACTCTGAGATATTTTTGGTGCATGGAAACATCAATTTATAAGACTTGGGGATCTTGTATCATTGTGGAGTTATGAAGAGAACTCTTTCTCCAGACCCTTGTTGAGTGAATGAGCTGTCAAAGTACATCTGCCATGGATGTTCAGTGAGATGCATGATTGTTTCATTAGGGAATTCAATTCGTAGAGGTTCATTATCTTGAAGTGGTGAATCCGCCAATTGGTTTACAAGTACCTATCCTTTGATAGCCCTCCATTCTACATATTCAATGTCAAACTCACTTAGAATCAGGACCCATTTTGCCAAAAGTCCTGTTAGTGTTGTCCTGCTCAAAAGATACTTTAGAGGACCAATCTTAGCAATGAACTTCACTATATGAGAAAGCATGTAGTGACTCAATTTTTGTGATGTGAAGATGACTGCTAAGCATGCTTTTTCTATGATGCTATAATTGAGCTTGTTAGTGATGAATGTCCTACTGATATAGTAGATAGCTCATTCTTTCTTTGTTTCATCCTCTTGCACTGGTAGTACTCCTAGGGATGTAGTTGTAGCTAAAATGTATAGGAGTAAGGGATTTCCATGAATAGGCACCATAAGAATAGGTGGAGCAGCCAGATACCCTTTCAATTCTCTGAAGTTTGTTTCACAGTGTTCATCCCATTTGAAGGTAACCCCTTTATGTAGTAGCTTGGTAAAGGGTTGTGCCCTATCTGCAAGTTGAGACATGAACCTCCTGATGGACTGGAGCCTTCCTTGTAGCATTCTCATTTGACTGCTATTACATGGAGGAGCCATCTCTAGAATAGCTTTTAATTTAGCAGGATCAACCTCAATTCCCTTTGCTGAAACAATGAATCCTAGGAGCTTCCCTGATTGGACCCCAAAAGCACATTTATTTGGGTTGAGCCTGAGTTGGAACTACTCCATTCGGTCTAATATTTTTTGGAGGTCAGCAATGTGAGTACCTCGTTCTTTAGATTTGGCCAATGTATCATCGACATAGTCTTCCATGTTTTTGTGCATCATGTCATGGAATATCGTTGTCATGACTCTTTGATATGTGGCACCTGCATTCTTTAACCCGAAAGGCATGACATTCCAGCAAAAGGTCCCCCATGCACATGTGAATGTGGTTCTCTCTTGATCTTCAGGGGTGATCTTGATTTGGTTGTAGCTGGAGAATCCATCCATTAATGAATACATATGGTAACCAAATGATAGATCTATGATCATGTCAATATTTGGTAGAGGGAAGTCATCCTTTAGACATGCTTTGTTGAGGTCTCTGAAGTTCATATAGATCCTAATAGATTTATCAGTTTTAGAAATGGGAACCACATTGGATATCCATGCTGCATAGGCAATGGCTCAAATGAAGCTAGATTTTAATAACTTCTCTAGCTCTGCTTTCACCAATAATGCAACATGTGGGTGCATCTTTCTAATCTTTTGTTTGACGGGCTTGATCCCGGGAGCTATAGATAAATGGTGCATGATAAGATTAGGATCTAGCCCAGGAATATTAGTGTAGGACTATGAAAAGTTGATCTTTTTCTCCTTTAGGAACTCTGTGAGCTACACCATTTCCTCTTCTGATAGAGATTGTGCCAAATGAACTATTTGAGGATTTGCATAAGTGCCCAAGTTTACTGGCTGTTTTGGTTCAATTAATACGGAAGATCTTTCCTGAAAGTGTTTAGGGAGGATATCAAGAGTCTCATCCCTTGGCGCCTCTGAGAGGTTTTCACCATTGGATATGTCTTTTTTCTTTACTATTTTGGGATCTAATACTGCCATAGAGTGGTTTTCACCATCAGTCCACTTTTTCTTTTTATTTTTCAGTTTGTGACTAAGAAACTTGATATCCTCCTATGACATGTTCTCACTCCTTGCATTGGTGGAAGAAGGGTAAGATTCACAAGAATTGAGATAACAAGCTAAGGAGTGGTCATTGGAAAAGTTGAGGATAGGAGCAGGATCCGGTTTAGTCCAATTAATTAGGTTTAGAAGTACCAATTTTAGGGAGTCAGATTCTAGGAAGGACAACATCGTGTTAGTACCAAGACTATTAACTGACATGACATGATCTGTTAAGTTAATTTATTTGATATTTAGATCAATAAGAGTGAGATCATTGTTAAAAGGGTCATTGTTAGTTATATATGGATTGCACTCTAGCAACTCATTAGCAAAAATCTCATCATCATCCCTCTGTAAAAGGAGGCTTCTTGCTTGTAGCCTATGAAATTTTTCAAGAGTTCTGTATTCACCAGTGTCTCCATCAATGATTGGGGGAAGGAACTCTTCTTCTACTTCTGGAGGATCAGTATCTTTGAAAGGAGTGTTAGGTCATTTACTAGGAGCTGAGGAAGCTACAAACATGTGAATTGTATCTATTCCAATCTCTTCAGAAGCAATAGATAGCCGATCCCATTCATAGTCATGAGAGTCTGTGACATCATCATCAAATCTGTTTAAATATATAGTAATGGTTATTTTATGGACTCGATTAGCTACCTGGAGATCAAAGTGAGGTAGATCAAGGACATGTGAAATGGTGACCAATTGCCCCTAGTTAGGATGTGAATTATGGGGCTGAGGGACCTCTTGAGTGATCATTGCTATTGTGTCCCCTACCTCTTGAATGGGAGGTTGTGCTAGCAAAGGAGAGTGAAGATCCTGTGGTACCTCAAAACTAGGTACATAGTGTTCTCCTTGATATTATGGATTCTCTACACCAATATGTAGCAATCTCTCATAAGGGCATGGTTCCAATACTATCTCATCTGTTTTATCACTCCCTCTTTTTGAAGGTGGACTCCTTTTTGAAGCAATTTTTTAATTTTTAGCATTAAAACCCAGTCCCATTTTATCTTGGTTGAGGTGGAACTCCATGGGTATAGGTTCAACAATCCCTCATCCTGTGTCATTTAGAGGTCCTTTTCCTTTGCAACCCATTTGCGTGAGGAAATCATATCCCTTTCCATACTGTTCCAGAGATATTTTCACATGTTTGACCTCAGATTCTACGGGTTCGCCTTTGTAAAGCCAATCCAAGACCACCTGTTCTTCTGTGCCATCTGAGGAAGATGTGGATGCCTTTATCATGCTAGTTGCCTTGTGTACTTCTGGTTCTTTTAATGCTTGAGGTGTGAATGTTGATGAAGGTTTTCCATAGGATCTAGGTGACACTAGGAGTTCTATCAACGAGGGAGTTAGGTCCAGCTTGTATTCTCCCATACCTATTTCTTGAAGTTTCAAGGTTTTTCTAAAACTCTTCATAACCATGTCTTTGGTAGTTTTAGGAGCAACTGCATCCATAGCCTCTTTGTTGTGTGGGATCATGCTACCTGCTTTAATGTTGTTGCAAGTGTAGTTGGCATCTGTGGGAATCATCACTTCTATCCCATTATGTGGGAATTTTATGCATTGGTGATAAGTGGATGGTACAACTTGCATTTTGTGAATCCATGGTCTCCCTAGTATAATATTGTAGGCTAGTGGTACATCCAGAACTTGACAGATGATGTTTCTTTCAATCGGTCCAACTCTGATAGGTAGAGCAATAAGACCTTTGGAGGATCTTTCTTCCTCATCATAAGCTTTGATAGTTATCTTGTTTCTAGTGTAAATTATTTTCTCTGAGAGACCCAGTCTCCTAACAAGATCCAGTGTACAGATATTCAATCCTGCACCTCCACCTATCAATACGCGTCTAACATGGGATTTATGAATAAGGACTTCGATATGGAGGGGTTGATTATTTGGATGGGTCAATGACTTGTCATCCTTTTCAGAAAAGGAGAGGTAGTGTGGCGCTGAGATGTGATTGACCATCGCTTGAAATTTTTCTATATCTATATCCTTTGGAACATTAGCAGCATGTAGAGCTTGTTCTAAGATTTCCATATGCACCGTGGATATTTTGAGCAATTCGAAGATGGAAATTTTGGCAGCATTTCATTGCAATTGGTCTACCAAGTCATATTTTTCTCTAGGGATAGTGATCACCTATTTCACTACTAGTTTAGGGATAGTTATAATAGGAACCTTAGATGTTGATGTTGATGTCAGTTTTGGAGGTCCTTTGATTGTAACTTGAGCTTGACTCTGTGTCACAACATTTGAGGAGGATGAAGCAACTTTAATTGTGATCACATTGATGGATTCAGTTTTAATGTCAAGCATATTAATCACATTATCATTTTTGGAATAGGTGTAGCTTACCTCATTACCTTTTCCTTTGGATGTTTCTCCTTGATTGTAATTAGGAAATGGTTTATTGAATTCCATGTGGTCTTCATTGGTAGTATTTCCATCAACTTTGATCTTACCTCCTTCGATGAGGTCATGGATAACATGTTTTAGTTTAAGGCAATTGTTAGTCTCATGTCCCTTGTTTTTATGGAAAACACAATAGGAATTATCATCCCACCATCGGGGTTTGACCATTGGTTCCCACGGTTTAGAATCAGGAATTGTAAGAACTTTGTTATCCACTAATGTCTTCAAAAAAGTCTCAAGAGGTTCCCCTAAAGGAGTAAATGTTCTTTGGGGTTTTGAATTCCAAGTTCATTCTTTACTGTTATCATTGTTCATTTTAGGAACGAGAGGTGTTATCTTAGCATCTTTGCTTGCTTGCATGCCATCAGTGAGATTGAATGCCTCTGGTTTAAGATTAATGATAAGAGGCGTCAACCACTCTATCATTAAAAACTTTTTTGTTTTGTTTCCACCATTTAGACTTGGAATTGGATTTGTTGCCTTTTTTTTCATTTTGAAGGGTGATCTCTCCCCTTTTGACCATGACTTCCTCAATGCGGAGGGCATTTTTAATCATCCTATCGAAGCTAGGAGAGTCTTGCATTTGTAGAGCGTAGCTTAATTCAGGCACTAGATTATTGACGAAGATCTCCATTTTCTTTATTTTGGGAATGACCCTTGAATATCATGCAAAAATATTCCTCCATCTTTGTAGGAAGTGTGTGAATGATTCTCCAATTTTCTATTTGGTATTGCATAGGTCCATCATAGTTACGTCATGCTAGATGTTGTAGGAATAATGTTGGATGAACTGTTGCATTAACTCCTCGAATGTCTTGACTTTAGGGTTTAATTTTGAAAACCACTCCATGGCATTACCTCCTATACTTCTTGGAAATAGTCACATGAGGTAAGTGGGTTCATGCATGTACTCAATGCTTAGAGAACAGAATTCCCTTATGTGGTCATGTGGGTCAGTTTCTCCTGTGTACTTTTCATACTTTGGCCTTGCCACATTTGGAGGAAACGAGACCATAGTGATACTCTTGTCAAAAGGAAACGAACAAATGGTGTCCAAAGAGTATTTTGTTTTAGGTTTCTCCTTCTCTTGTTTGAGGTTGGTGAGCTCCGTTTGCATTAGATTGAGCTATTTGGTGAGGATAGATATTGGCTTTGGTACCTTCTTTTCTTTGAGATTTTCCACATTATAATCCTTGGGTAGTTTGAAACCTATGGATGCCAGATGGAGGAAGTACTTTTCTTTATCATCACCAATTATCCATTCCAAGAGCTTGTGGATCCTTTTACTTTGTTTGAGTTATTCATACTCATCTTCAGGGATCTCCTCTTCACTGTCTGATCCAAATGGATTATGTTCAAACCTAGGTCTTTCTTCCTCTCTCATACCTTTGGATTGTGCTTGTTTTCCATCATTATATTCCTCAAAGGCCTTACTCCAGTTGTTAGTGTTTCTATCCAGTTGAGGTGAATCTAGATCAAGCAGGGAACTGTGAGAAGTTTCTTCATGGAAGTGTGGTGTTTTAGGAGGCACTTTTGATCCTTTAGTTGTGTACTGATTGTTTCTTTTGTTAACCATGTAGTTTGTTTCTTAACTTTGTTAGCGTTTCCCAATAGTGCAAGTAAGGTTTTTAGATCTTTCAAGTGGGCGTGTCTAGGTAAAAGTAGTTTTTTATTTGGTGGATGTGAATTATTCCAACGTCAGAGGGTTAGAATGCCCTGATAGTGAGCTGGGAACCAAGTTGTTGATATAAAATGGGTAGACCACACGTATTGAACTGATCGTGAAAACTGAGTAAGCATGCAAGGTGGACGTTTTGAAAGTGTTTGAAAATGACAGTAGGGAGACCAGAAGAGACAACCAGGACCAATTAAAGAGCAAAAAGGGTACCTAAAAAAATTGAGAATTCCTAAGAAAAACTGCTATAAATGCCCGATGTCCTGAATGTGAGCTCCCAGATACGAGCCTCTGATGGAACCAGATGCGATCCTAGAATTTGGATATGACTCTATGCTGACCAACTGCGATCTAGTGATACTAAATGTGATCCTAAACACTAGATATGACTTAGGAAATCCAGGATGCGATCTTATGATGGCCTTATTTGTTTGAGTCAATTTTGAAAGATCTATTTTCAAAATGCGTGAATGTGCTTGTTTCCAGATTGCGTCAAGAGGTGTTGTAAGGTATGAAAAACACTTGTGTTCCAAGGTTTGAAATTTGTTGATTTTTTTGAAGAGATTATCTTTTTAGTGACCTTTTGAACAAGTCAAACAGTTTTGCATTGTTAAGAGGATAAAACAAACAATCATCTTTCCTAATTGCTAGGTGGAGGATGAAAATATTTGCTTGTTGACTTAGGCACACACTCAAATGCTAATAAAAATATAGCCATCACCAAGCACGCAATGGCTCTAGTCATGATGCTTTATTAGCCAACTCTAAATGCAAGTGAGGGAACGATATAATGAGTGTCTTGGGGAAATTACTTTTTTCCTTGCACAAAGATTATCACCCTTTCAGGGGTGAACTGGGAATTCTTTCAGTTGAAGTTTGTTGAAGTTTATTGGGCAATCCATTCGTAACTGTCCCCCATAGAATTGCATAAGGAAAAATTCAAGCGTATAGCCTTATGAGTACCTAAATATATGTAGTCTTGCAAGAAAGATTCAAGCGGCTCCGCTCTACATATACCTAGATATGTTCAAGGAATGATGTCGTAATTCCAAGAACAAAACCAGTTCCAGCTTTCAAGGATTTGGCCTATGAGGAAGCAACTATTTATAGTGAGTTGGAAGGGTCGGCGTAAGACCTTTCCTCACTTGGGTCATTCCCAGGAGATTTTTTCCTCAACTGGCAGGCCCTCTACTATTAAAAGATCGGTAACCAGGATTGGTGAGCTTAGGATTTCTAGATTTCTGATTCTTCAAAAGAAGAACAGCATACTCTCCTAGTCCATGTCATTTTCTCCTTAAACACTCAAAACAAAAATTCATTCCCTCAAGCTATGTTGAGCTTGATTTATTTGTTCCTATTTTAAATAAAATAGAAAGGGAAAGTTTGTCTTGTTCATTAATCACAGAATTTAGTGAGTTTGTGTTCTTCAATTTCTGATCCAAAAGAAATTAAACGATGTGTTGTTCATTGAGCCCACGTATTTAGTGCTTTGTTTTATTCAATTATTGAATCCAAAAATAATTATACGATTTTGTTCATTGATCCCACATGATTTAGTGATTTGTGTTTGTTCAATTTCTATCCCCGAAATGAATTTAAACGATGTGTTTTTAGTTCATGTACTCCCAATTTCATCACAAATGATAAGACAATGTCTAACTTTCTGATTTTCCTCAAGAGGAAAAGAGCATAATATCTGATTGTCTTAGAAATTTGAGAAATGGTTTTTAAGTTTGGAAAGCAAATAAAGAGATGTCAAGATGGGGGTTGGAAACCTATAAAACCATGTCAGTATTTATCTAGTTTAACTCCATGAAAACCTCCAAATATGCCCTGCAAACACTTATCAATCTGCAAAATACCACAACCACCACTTTGTCAAAATGTTAGGATTAGTAATGAAATATACAAGCTTTTAAACCAAATGCGATCCTGAAATCCTACTGAATATGATGTAGTATCCTGCATGCGAGCTCCTTTACCAAATATGATCCAATGCTCACTAGATGCAAGCCAAAACCAAAAATGACCTGGGAAATCCCGAATGTGATCTGACTTTTCCGTGGTGTGAGGGCGTATCCGGGATGCGATCCTACAAGGTTAAAAATGATCCTGTGACTGATTCATGAGCCTGCAAATTGCCAAAAAAGTGTTAGAAATGAGGCTAAATTGAAAATTGAGTCCCACGGTGGGTGCCAAAAATGTACGTGTGTATTTGGGAACCTGTTGAAAAAGACACAAATACTCAATAAGTCATTACATTGGTCCAAAAGGGTTAGAAAAGCATGTAAAACCCACTAAAACTAATTTATTGCCTGCTAACTAGGAGGAGTGTAATTAATAACATATTAGCCCTTGGAATATGCTACAAATCAGTGACAAATACAACCTATCATGAAGGATTTGGATTAAAAACAAGCTAAAAGGATGATAAAATATGCATTCTAGCTCTAAAAGATGAAATGAAAACAATGCAAAAGCATGGACTAATGAGTGAAATGTGAATCTAGGATGAATCCAACAGTATAACAATGTATTTTTGATCTAATGTGAAGGCTTCTTTACTCTCAAAAATGGCTTCTATTTATAGAAGAATGGGAGAGAGAGAGAGAGAGTGGGGACAAGGTGAACTAATGAGGTGAAGACCTCATTAATGGAGGTGTAAGAGGCATTAATTCCTTGGGCATTAATAAGGCATGGGAGAAACATAGGCTTAAGGCATCTTCATTAATAAGACATTAATGAAAGCCTTAAAAAAGCAAGGGATGATGTAAGAGATGGCTTGAGAAAGTGGACCTTAAGGAAGTCAAGCTTGAGAAAGTGGACTTTCTCAAGTGGGTTGAGTTGTTAAACATTCCTTAATGGAATGTGACAACATTAGGAGGTGGGTTAGGATAGAAATTAGGATTAGGATTAGATTAGCATGGGGGGAATAGGTTGGGATGAGTTAGAACCCAGGGTAGAAGTGGTTGAGATAGGTTAGGTTGGGGTTTAGGGGAATATTAATAAATGGATTAAACTTATTTAATTCATTTAAAAATATAGGATTTAATTATTTAAACAATGAAATTGCTTTTTAATAATTAGGGGACTATATCCATTTTAATTAAATTAAATAGGCTAGGGGAATGGGTTATTTTGCAAGTGGGTAATTGATTTAAGGATCTATTTAATTCCTTTATAATTAAATACTATAGCCATATTTTGAATTTGATTTGATTTAATTGGTTTGGATTGATTTAAATTTTATGGCTATAATAGTTAATATAAATTAGTGATAAAAATCACCTAGGACATTAAATTGATTCAAAGAATTATGCCAAGCAGTAACAGGGTCATTTGGACATAATCGAGGGTATGATCGCACTTAGGGCAAATAGGGTCTATAGTTGGAACAAACCAATTTTAGGTGGTTACACTTTGTTGAATGATCTGTAGACCAAGGAAGAACTTGATCTCTCCAAACATAGACATATCAAACTCTTTTCTTATTTCATCAGCATATGATTTGCATGGCACATCATTGCCTCCAAATATGACATCATCAACAAATATTTCAGCAACCAAAGTGTTAGCATTAGTATCTTCTTTCAAATAAAGATTATTGTTTTCACTAGTCCTCATGAATGCATTACTTATTAGATAGGAACGAAGTTGTTCATACCAGGCTCTGGGAGCTTGTTTCAATCCATACAAGGCTTTGTGAAGTCTACATACCATGTTTCTCTATTTGGATCCAGAAACCCTTCTGGTTGCTCAATGTATACCTCTTCTTAAAGTATTTCGTTTAGGAATGCTAACTTGACATCCATTTGATATACCTTGAATCCTTTGTATGCACCATAAGCAAGTAGAATTTTTACTGCTTCTAGCCTAGCAATGGGTGCAAAGGTTTCTCCATAGTCTATACCTTCCTCTTGTGCATACCCCTTGCATACTAGTCTTGCTTTGTTCCTTGTGACTTCTCCATTCTCATTTAGCTTATTCCTGAATATCCATTTTGTACCGATGACATTCTTGTCCTCTGGTCTTGGCACAAGTGACCATGTCTTGTTCTTCTCAATCTGTTCAATCTCATCATTCATAGCACTTATCCATTCTTCATTATCTAGTGCAGCATTAATAGATTTTGGCTCAAACTCACAAATTAAGCTATTTGAGTTTAAAGACTTACTTCTTGTTCTTGTACCAACTTTCTTATCTCCTATGATCTGGTCCTCTAGATGGTTCCTTCTTACATATATTGCAATTATAGGTACAACTCTTTGTATATCATCTTGATCTTCATTACCTTGCACATTATCTTGATCATTATCTTGACCTTCGGTTGTAACATTCTGTTGTTCTAGATTTAAGCACTGTTGCTTGGGTAGAGTTATGGGTTCTTCATAGTATACAAACTTGTTGTAGTCTTCTGGTTCTTTTGTGCTTTCCAGCTCATTCTTTTTTGCAAATTCATCAATCTTCACATTTGCACTTTAACTATTTTGTTAGAAGCCTTGATTAGACATTTAAAAGCTTTGCTCTTGGTAGAATACCCGAGAAAAATAACTTCATCACTTTTGGCATCAAGCTTTCCATTTCTATCATCTTTGAAGAAATAATATTGACTACCAAATATTTTGAAGTAACTTACATTGGGTGTTTTACCATACCATAGCTCATAAGGAGTCTTCTTTGAGTCCTTCTTCAATTGTGCTATGTTAAGTGTATAAACAATAGTACTAACAGCGTCTCTCTAGAAGATCTGGGTGATGTCCTTCTCTATCATCAGTGTTCTTGCACAATCAACTATTGATCTGTTCCTTCTCTCAGTAATCCCATTTTGTTGTGGTGTTCTTGGTGTAGAAACCTATCTTTTTATACCATGCTCATTACAGAAATTAGTGAATTCATCTGATATAAATTCTCCTCCTCTATCTAATCTCAAACATTTTAGATCCTGACCACTTTGTTTTTCTACCATAGCCTTATACCATTTAAACATCTTGAATGCTTTAGATTTTTCTTTCAGAAACATGACTATCATCATTCTAGAGTAATCATCAACAAAGATAATAAAATATATATCTCCATAATAGCTCTTTGTCCTCATAGGTCCACATAATTTAGTATGGAGTAATTCTAGAATATCATCAGATGTATGGGTTTTTCTTTTGAAACTAGACTTTGTCATCTTACCTTTTTGATAATTTTTGCACATGATGTTGTCTGGCTTTTTCATCGTTGGTAAGCCTCTTACACTTCTTTTCCTGCTTATTTTCATCATGTTGTCAAAATTCACATGACACAATATTTTGTGCCACAACCATATGTCTTCATTTCTAGTCATCAAGCAAGTGGGGTTAGTGTCATTCAGATAGAATAAGTTACCTTTGGTCTGTTCACCGGTACCAATCAATTTTCTTGATTCATTGAATATTTTTGCCTTCTTGTTCTCAAATGCTACTCTGTGACCTGAATTATTCAGCTAAGAAACAATCAACATATTATAATTCAATCCTTTTACCCAATAAGCATTTTCAAATTTAATCAGGTTATTCAGCATTATTGTTCCTTTACCTTCAATTTGACAAGGTGTATCATTTCCCATTTTTACTGTACCACCATTATAGAATTTAAAAGTATTAAACTTTTCTTTGTCACCGGTCATATGGTGAGTGCAACCACTATCTATAATCCAGATATCATTCTTACTAATCTTAGATATGAGTACAATTTCCTCATACCTTTCATCTTCATCTGAATCATCCTTTACAGATACAAATACTATCTCGATGTCAACATCCGGTTCAGTGTCAGTATCTTCATCTTTGCAAGCAGCTAGATAGCTAGCCTTCTTGCCTTTATCCTTGTAGTCTCGGGTATCCTTTCTTTCTGATCATTGATAACCTCTATAATCTTTGTTATCACCTCTGTCAGACTTCTCAAAAGATTTTTCATCACTTCTGTCATATTTTCTTCTGTTAGGAAATCTTGCATCAAAGTGTCAAATTTCTTTACAATTAAAACATACAAGTGGTAACTTGCCTTTGTATTTACCTTTTCCTCTCTACATTCTTATTTCCATGAGTGCTTCTATTTCATCTAGATCTTCTTCTTCACTTTCACTTTCACTGTCTCTTCTAGATGAGTATCTATGATTGGATTTGCTTATTTTCATGGAAGACTTAAATGCAGACTCTAAACTTGGTAAGACACTATTGTCAAAGTTATTCATCTTAAATGAAATCAGTCTACCAATTATGCTATCAAGAGTAATTTTATTGTTTTCTACTGCTCTCATTTCTTGAATAGCGGAGAATCTAATAGCATATACAGGAAATAAGGTTCTTAATATTTTACTTACCATTGTCTCCTCTTCAAGTGTACCTCCAACACCTCGTATAGAATTGACTACTTATTTTATTCTTGTGTTGTACTGTGTGATGTTTTCACCTTCTTTCATTCTGAGATCATCAAAATTTCTTCTAAGGCTTTCTGCCTTGGCTCTCAGAACATTCGTATCACCTCCATGTACAAGCTTTAGTTTGTCCCACATTTTCTTTGCAGTTTTACAATCTTTGACATCTTCAAATTCAACATCAGAGACTGAGGAAGAAATCTCTATAACCATGCAGTTATGCTCATTCTTCACTCTCAATTGATATACTATCAATGGTCTTGTAGGAAACACATATTCAATATCTAAGTATTGAGTAATATCATTGCCAATACCTGATAAGTGGAGTTTTATCCTGCTTTGCCATGAAGCAAAGTTGTCTTTGTTCAACTTGGGCACATCTCATCTATTCATCTTGTGATCTTTACTTAGGTCTTGAAACCTTCCTTCTACGCACACAAGCTCCGATAACAATTTTTAGTAATAGTTGAGAGGGGGGGGGGGTGGGGTGAATAAGTGGCCTTAAAAATTTATCCTTTAAACTTTAATCCACCAATCAATACACCTAAGATTATTAAGTCCCTACAAGATGAATGCCTTGAAATACTTTGAAATAATTAACTGTCTGTTGTTTTACCTTGTGTGTCCTTATTCTCCTTGATTACTGATAAACAGTAAAACTTATTTACTGATGCTCAGTAAATATGCAGAGTATATCAATCAATCCAGAAATGCATATGTGAAATGTAAAATAATAAACTAATAAACCATACACACATAACATATGTATTTTAATGTGGAAACCCTGTTAAGGGAAAAACCACTGGGACCGGTATCCCAAATTTTCACTTTTCTTAAGTGAGCCCTATTAGGAGCCAACCCTGTTAAAGGTTACAAACACACTATTAAGTGTGACCTTGTTAGAGGATTTTTATACATAGGTTGTCACTTAGTATTTGACATCTATTTTTCTACCATCCTTGAATCAACCTCCTTCTTAGACTATTAATAGGCTTTAGGAAAATCTTGCTACCATCCTTGAATCAACCTTCTTCTTAGGTTTCCAATAGGCTATATGAAAATTCAATGCTACTTTCATGAATCAACCTTTTTTGTAATCTGTTAGGATATACCTCAATTATAGAAGACTGTTAAGTCCTGCTTTGTTAAGAGACTTGATGCTTCAATGGTTAAACTGAAACATTATGACCTATTTCTAATGCAACTTGAATTGCAGATTATCAGATCTATTTAAGTACAATACCTTTCTAATCAATGTATCAATTCAATTCCTTTATTCTCTACACTTTCTACTATGTGATGTTGTGCTTCACTGTTTGTTGGTGTCTGCAGAATTCTTTAGCTCTCCCTTAGCTTGATTGATCAGGACTGTATGAAGTTTATCCTTCACTAGTTTCTCTTCAGCATCTTCTTTCTATTCACTCCCCTTTCGTGTATCTGATTGCATTCATAAATCAATTATGCCTATCTCTTATATAGACATGATATTCCTTAATTCATGATTCATGATTCTTGGTGTGAAAAACAATCCAGGTAACTCCTAATTTATCTCGTAGTTATCTTCTTGCCAACTATATAAAATATTATTTAAATCAATTACTTAACTGTGGTTGAATAAAAAAAATAAAACAAATAAAACAACCAGTTAACTCTATCCTTAAGCTCTACCAGCTAGATATTTTGTCATTTTATGAACTCTCTATTTTGTCGATCAATTCTGCAGTTCACCATCGGTGACAACTACCAGTTCCGTCAGTGTAACTTTAGTTAGCTTTGGGATCTCCATCCATTGGGAAACATCTGATCTTACTCGTTGGGCATCATTGGATCTTGCTTGTCAGGTAACACTATCTTTTACTTGTCGGGCATCACTGTGACTTTTTCTCTGTCTTTACCAATGGTGTGCACTCTGTCAGTGTTGTCTGTCACTTAGTGAATACTTGACTTTTTATGTATTTCTGAAAGCATAATCATTGTTCCATTGAATCTCTAAATTCTTTGGCATTATGTACATGACCGTATAGATGATATCAAGTTGACATCAATGAAAATACAAACTATTAACTGATTTAATGGCTTCCATCATCTTCAACTTAACATTATCAAACATTCAATCAGTTACATGTCATCACAAGTCACTATCATGGTACATGTTTCTTATCAACATGCACAATTAGATTTGGATGGTGTTGAAAGTAGATATCAAACATGGGTCATAAACAAATAATATCACTTTTACATTAGTGATGATAAAGAGCATGACATACATTTTGTTGAGCATTGCTTTAAAATATTTTTTGGATATTTGAAAAACAAAGGCATCAAAATTGAAAAGCATTTTGTTTGGTAAGATGGATGTGCAGCACAATTTAAATCAACAAGGCCATTTTATGCACTATGTAGATATCATCGATACCAAAAGATACCACATCTTTGGAGTTTCTTTGAGAGTGGACATGGAAAGGGAGAGCATGATGGTGCAGAAACCTGTATCAAACATGCTTTAAGAAAGTATTAGCTGGACTATCAGGGATATCATATAAATAATGCTCATGATGTAGTTGAGTGGTGCAAGATACATTTTATGGTTCCAAATCAGGATCACACAACATCACATTTGGATCGAGTCATACCATTCAGAGTGTTCTGGGATATATCAGGTATAAATGCAATATCACTTGTTTTGAAGTTTAAATTAATGTACATTCAACATACTTTAAATTTATTTGAATTTAATTGAAGAACATGGTATATATATATATATATATATATATATATATATATGATTTTG
>MU227294.1:1489040-1506888 GCA_018584345.1 Thuja plicata
TTTTCAAACATATACATGTAAATAATTTAGAGAGAGAGAGAGAGAGAGAGAGAGAGAGAGAGAGAGAGAGAGAGAGAGAGAGAGATTCCTAATAAATTTACCGACTTTAAAAATAATTTAGAAACAAATAAATTTTTAATTTCTAACATTTTGTACTATGGTTTTCTATCATTTTCTAACAAGTACTAAGTTACAATTTTTTATAACATTTGCTAACATTCTAATTACGGTTTTCTAATTATAACTAAGATATAATTTTCTAATATTTTCTAATGTTTACGAAGTTACAATTTTCTAATTATAACTAAGTTATAATTTTCTAATGTTTACTAAGTTACAATTTTCAAATATTTTCTAATGTATACTAAAATTTACAATTTTCTAATTTTTCTATGTTACAATTTTCTAATTTTACTAAGTTACAATTTTATAATATTTTCTAATCTTTACTAAGTTACAATTTTATAATATTTTCTAATGTATACTAAACTTTACAATTTTCTAATATATACTAAGTTATGTAATTTTCTAATATTTTCTACTGTATACTAAGTTACAATTTGCTAATATTTTCTAATGTATACTAAGTTACAAATTTCTAACATTTGCAAACATAAATATACTATGATTTTTTAATGTTTTCTAATATTTTCTAACATTTAACTATGATTTTCTAACATACTACTATAATTTTCTAACATATTCTAAAATTCAACTATCATTTTCTAACATTTCTACAAACTAAATATTATTTAAAACAAATAATTAACTAAAATAAATATAAAACATACAATTTACAATAAAAATGAAAAAAATGTGTGTACCTAGTACTAGTAACAATCACAAGAGGTCGAAGAATCTCGGGAGCTGCTAACGTCGTATTGGTCATCACTAGTTTGCTCTAAGCCCCGGGTCCACAAAATCTAGAAAACTGAATAGTAAAAATGAAATGGGTAGTCAGAAATTTATACAAATTTTGGCAAAAAATGGCTTCACGCGAAGTGTGGCTTCACATGAAGTACCTTACGTGGGGTACTTCGAGTGAAGTCTTGACTTCGCGCAAAGTCACCCATGTAGGGTACTTTGCGTGAACCCTATAAGTCACTTTGCGCGAAGCCACCAATTTTATTTTTTTTAGAAAGTCCAAAATCCTTCGTCCCAAAAAGTGGGACACACTATTGTGGGATCACCCATTTCAAGATTATAATCACTCTCCTTCTACTCTTTTAAACCAAAAAATCTCCCAAAACCTCCATTATCTAGCATAGCACCTTTTAGGGGTGTGGAGGTCATGTATCGTGTATCGTAATATGGACAAGATTCAACCAATCCACCCTTAAATATTTACAAGGCTTCCTGGGCCAATCACTAGTTTAAGTCTTCAAAACCCTTCAAAATGGACTCATCAAATCTACTAACCCCGTCCACACACTTGTTAGACACAAAATAACATCCTTGAACCATTGGTTTGACTCAACCCTTCATCCCCTACAAGTATCAACACATTGATGCTTGTCTGCACCTAGCTGGGTTACTAAACAACTCACCTAGGGAAAGACTTAAAATTCAACAAATCACATCCTCTGGCTTCCTAATTGACATGCTATACTTTACATAGGCTCCATTCTCATATGCCAAATGGCCGTGATGATTCCACGGTGTGATCTCAAGAATGAGTTGTCTTTTCTCACACTACTCTGTATAGGCTAGTGAATTGGCAAAACCAGAAAGATTTACAAAACACCAACTAAACTAAAACACAAACACACAAAATGTATATAAAGAAACAATGGAAATTCTAAACTACTATTTCCAAGAAAAAAGAATGGAGTTTCAATCCACTGAAATCATAATTACTCCACCAACACTTGACTGAGACAGTAATTAGCTAGTTCTTGTATTTTAAAAAATGCTCAACCCCATCCAACCTTGCGGATCAAGCCTGAGGGGCCTTATATAGTCCAACCCCTCAGGGTTACACATTTGGTTTTCCAAAACAATCTTTTTCCTTCACTTTATCCCTTTAGGACAACATTTGTCGAGCAACTTTGCAAAATTACAAAAGTTGTCATGACAAGTTTTGTCAACTTTTGCAATATTACTTTTCCTATTGATTATTTGATTCCCATCTATCAACAAAGGTATAAAAACAATTTTAACTGATTTTTAGGGACAAATTAAATTAATCCTTACACTTGGTATTCTTTTCCACATCCTAGGTGTTGGTTATATTTCTATTTTTGAAACTTGCTAGTAAATGTTTCGTTCCCAGTGGTTATTCTTGCTTGGAAGTGTCAAAATCTTGTCCAAAGTTGCCAAAATTCTCTGTGAATTGTCATTTCAAGCTTTGAAATGGTCAAAAGTGTGAAAACCCCTATGTCATCGGTCATTCTTCATGCGTATTCGAGCAAAACCCTAAGTGTTCTTAGCTTGTTCTAATTTCATGTTACTTTTTCGTTCACTTAAGTGACCATAACATCATGTGTCTTTTTAAAATGGGGACGCATCCAATTTATCCTAAGTGTTTAGCACTATATTAACCCCTAAGTTTCAAATCCCGCAAGTCTTTTATTTAACTATTATGTGTCGAGCTAATATGTTTTAATCCAACGGTCCACTTAATGACTTAGTCTCGAGATGCACTAAATCTATCTCATAAGTCATTAAGCGGTGATGACATGTGTTTATGGTGGGTCCAGCATAAGTTAAAGCTTAAGTAAAAAAACATGTCATTTCTATTTCATCCAACGGTCCACTTAATGACTTAGTCTCAAATTGATCGAGATCTATCTCATAATTCATTAAGTCTAAATGATGCGTGTCCCTATGGTGACATGGGCCCTGTTGCATAAAGTTTGACAGAGATTAAAGTGCTGATGGATCCAACGGTTCACTTAGTTGCCTATCACCAAGAAGCACACCATCTAACATGTAAGTTATTAATCAGTGATGCCACATGTCTTGGTGGGCCCAAGATTTGTAAAGAGTTGTTTGATAAACTGTAGTTAGATTCCCTTTTGATCCAACGACTGACTTAATAGCTTAATCCAAAGATGTACAAAATCTATCATGTAAGAAATTAAGCCATGCTTACATGTGTCCTAAGATGACGTGGGTTCCGCTAACATGAAGCTGACCATAGATTAAAGTGTTGACAGTTCTAAAAAGATCCAACGGCTGACTTCATAGCTTAATGATAAAGTGATCAAAATCTAATGCTTAAGAGATTAAGTCATGATGCCATGTGTCCCGGTGGGTCTGGCTGAGGTCATAAGAAAGATTTAAAGGTTGATCCAATAGTTGACTTAATCATTGGGTGATAAAGTGATCAAGATCTATAGTATAAGCGATTAAGTCATGTTGATGCGTGGCAGTCAGCGGGCCTAATAAAACTCAAGGATAAAATAAAGAAGATGTAGATTGAAAAGGATCCAATAGCTCACTTAATGAAATAAGGTAAAGATGAGGAAGATCTAGCATATAAGACATTAATTGGTGTTGACGCATAGACAAGATGATAAAGTTGTATCCTTAGTAAAGTCTGGGGTAAAGTAACTGGTGGTCAGGTTAGAAAAAATCAGACGACTGACTTAAAGGCTTATGATGGAGATGCAGGAGATCTAATGTTTAAGAAATCAAGTCATGCTGACACATGTCCAAGATGAATAGTGGTTTCTATAAAGTGATGAGAGCCACATGATAGATGGGATGCTGATAAGATCTATAGTTCAGATTTAAAATTTTAAGACTGGTTTCAATAAACCATTAAGGCATGAATGTTCAAACAAGATGAATTGATTATAGAGCATGTGGCCACCTCAAATAAAATTCAATGTGAGAGATTGATTATATTGAGAATATGATTCATTACTTGAGTTCAAAGTTTCCATAACCATTGAAGTGATTGAAGTGAAACTGAAAGTTGCAGTAATCTTGCGCTCTGTGTTACAAATTGCGGAATGGGTAAGTTTTTTGCTATCATACTTCTGGAAAATTAAAATTCATACTTGCAGTAGGGATTCAAGGTCTGAAGAATAAACAGAGTGTTGATAAGCTATGGTATTGTTACTATAAGAAACCCTAAATTTAGAAAATGGCCCCTAGAATTAAGTTCACTATTAAAATTGATTACAAAGATAAGAATGCGCATGATGATCTTTTACAACAGCTGAAAGGATCCACAATGACTCTACTCAAATAAAACATATGGTGCCTATAAGTCCTCATTTTAGAGTCTGGGAGGATTTATATGATCTGGGAAGATGGGATAAGGATGCCAAGGTTAGTATAAGTGGTCTCAGTTTGTTCAGAATTGCCTTCAGTCAAAGGAATGCTCGTATCCCAGACTCTAACATATGGGATCTGGATGTAGGAAAATTGATAGTTCTTGGAGTATTTATGGACAAGGATTTTTTTATCACAATTTCCAAAACTTATGATAAGGTGTCTAGGGTTTTGAGAGATACAGATGGGAACATATTATTAAATGTCATAGCTGATGAGATAATAAAATTTTCCCAGTTGAGTGACCTTTTTGTTCACATGGATGACATAAATATTGAGTATTTCAAAGAAGTGTACAAGAAACAAAGGGAGAACTTTAGAACTGGGCCTTTGAAAGAGTGTTTCAACAAGATATGGGGTTTAATTGTAGTAGGCCCTAACACACTAGAGCCCTTCAAATTAGATTATTTTAGTGGCAAGGCTAGAAGGATGTATAGTGCCCTGTGTCATGTCCTAGGAGAAGATGAGGAGACAACAATGCCCATTCACTTTATGCTTATGATGGTTCAAATTTTGCATCCACATTTGTCTATTTTTTTTACTTTGCTAATTACATTGATGATCTAATGCATCAAGGTCTAGTAGGCATAAAATGTTTTAAGATAGTTAAGCCATTTGAATGGTAATCTATGATGATGCACATGATCTTGTATAATAATGCTGACTATTTTGAGAAAGAAATGGATCTTACCAAATTTCAAGATGATGAAGAGTTACCAGTTCAGCTTTGGAGTAGAGACTTATCTTGGGATAGGAAAGAGGCCATTTTTATCAATTATGATAGATGTTTTGCCTCTAAGCTTAAAGCACTGTTATGCATAGACAACCCAAGGATTCACATAGATGTTTTGCCTCTAAGCTTAAAGCATTGTTATGCACAGACAACCCAAGGATTCACATAGATGTGTTAAGATTTATGAGACCAATGGAGTATGTCAAAGAGTTTCAGATTGTTCACAATTGGAGTGACTTCATTATATACCTTGTTTCAATATTTATTAGGGTCTACAGTTTCAGAGGAACTCCAAATGTCCTCCCTTATAGGGTTCCACTCAAAATAGGCATGGCAGAAATCCTTAGACAACTGGGTGGCTTACAAGAAGAAGCGTTGACTAAAAAATGAAAGGACATATCTTCCCAACCATTACAAAAGCACACCAGTTCATTATTACTAAAGGAGGATGGACCCAATTTCACAAATAATTGGAGCCTTATCAGTTGGTGACATCAATGGCAAGATGTACATATAATGAGGGATTCATTAGTGACATTTCTTAGTAATAAATGAGAGGGGCGGGGGGTGAATCAATGGCTTCAAAAACTTATCCTTAAACTTAACCACCAATCAATAAACCTCAGATTATTAAGTCCCTACAAGATGCATGCCATGAAATACTATTAATGATTTAACTATCTGTCAGTTTTCCTTTTCTGAACTTGTTCTCCTTGATTACTGATAAGTAGTAAAAACTATTTACCGCCACTCAATAATTAAGCATAGTATATCGATCAATCCAGAAATGCATATGTGAAATGTAAAACTGTAAAGTAATAAACCATACACACATAACACATGGATTTTAACATGGAAACCCTGTTAAGGGAAAAAACCACTGAGACTGGTACCCCAAATTTTCACTCTTCTGAAGTGAGCCATGTTAGGAGCCAACCCTATTAAAGGTTAAAAACACACTATTAGGTGAGATCTTGTTAGAGGATTTTATACATAGAGGTTGTCACTTAGTATTGGGCATCTATTTGCTACCATCCTTGAATCAACCTTCTTCTTAGACTGTCAATAGGATTTAGGAAAATCTTGCTACTATACTTGAATCATCCTTCTTCTTAGACTGTCAATAGGTATCTGGCAAGTCCAATGCTACTTTCATGAATCAACCTTTTTGCCACTCCTTGGGATGTACCTCAATATATAGAATATTGTTAAGTCCTACTCTATTAAGAGACTTGATGTTTCAATGGTTAAACTGAAACACAATGACATGTTTTGAATGCAACTTTGAATTGTAGATTTTCAGATCTATTTAAGTATATTACCTCTCTGATCAATGTATCAATTTAATTCTTTGTGCTCCACACTTTCTTCTCTGTGATGTTGTTCTTCACTATTCGTCGGTGTCTGCAGAATTCTTTAGCTCTCCTTTAGCTTGATTGATTAGGACTATATGAAGTTATCCTTCATTAGTTTCTCTTCAGCATCCTCTTTCTATTCATCCCCTTTGATATGATCACATAAATGAATTAAGCTTGTCTCTTATATAGAAATGATATTTACTATTTTCTTGATTCTTGATTCTTGGCATGAAAAACAATCCAGCCAATCTGATTTAAAGCATAACTCCTGATTTACCTCGTAGTTATCTTTATGCCAACTATAAAAATCTTTTTTAAATCAATCACTTAACTCTGGTCAAATAAAACAATGAAAACAACCAGTTAAGTCTATCTTTAGCTCTTTCCAGCTAGATATTTTGTCATTTTCTAAACTCTTTGTTCTGTCTGTCAACTCTATAGTTAGTTGTTGGTGACAACTGCCAGTTTTGTCAGTGTGACTCTAGTTAGCTTTGGGATCTCCGTCCGTCGAGCATCATTTGATTTTACTCATTGGGCAACTCTGTTTTCAACTCATCGGGCATCCTGTGATTTTTCTTCATCAGGCAACACTGTCTTCTGCTCATCGGGTATCACTTTGACTTTGGTTCTTTGCCTTTACCAATGGTGTGCAATCTGTCGGTGTTATCTATCACTTAGTGAATTCTTGACTTTTATGCATTGATGAAAGCATAATCTTTGTTTCATTGATTCTTTGAAGTCTTTGGCATTATATACATGACCGTATAGATGATACCAAGTTGACATTAATGACAATACAAATCATTAACTAATTTAATGTCTTTCATTATCTTCAACTTAACATTATCAAACATTCAATCAGTTACATGTCATCAATCTCTCCCTTTGGAATTTATGGCAACAAACTTATATTATCATACTATACTATTTCTAATACAATATGAAATATAATTTATTGAGATTCATCAAAGTACCAATCTTTGTTTGATAATCGATAAAAATGTCTAACTGCCGGTAAGCTCTGTGTTAGCTTAGATTTGATTCTTGTAGTTCTCTTGCTTTCTACTTCTGATGTGTTGTGTTTTCTTCTTGTGTCAATTTCTCTCTTTTGACTGTTCTTCTTCTTTGATGTCTCTGTCTCTTGTCAGCAACTCTCCCTTTGTATTAACTCCTTTATACAAACTCTCTCCCTATGGATATGATCTCTCCCTATTGGAGTAATCTGATAATGGATAATCTTTCTTCTTTTTATGAAGACTATGATAATATGGATACTTTCTCTCCCTTTGACAATAATGCCAAATAATTATTTTACAAATATCTAACATTCATGTCAAATAATATTTTCTTCTATCCATAATATATTCCTTGAATTTCCCTTATCCATTAGCAATACATTAATATGTCTGGTGCTCGGCTCTGATATATACCTTTCTGTATATAGATGTAGCTTTGAATTTCATCTTTTTTCTCACATCAACATGAATGATATTCTGATAATATATAGGCTGATGCAACCTTCAGTCTTTTACTAACTGGTAGACAAGGGTTTGACCCCTAGTCTCTTTCTCAAGTACTCAAATGTATCGTTGGGCAGTGGCTTGGTGAAGATATCAGCTAATTATTCTTTTGATTGCACATACTCAAGTATCACCTCTTTTTCTTGAACTTGTTATCTTAAATAATGATACTTGATTGCAATGTGTTTAGTCTTGGAATGCATGACTGGATTCTTGGAAATGTTTATTGCACTGGTGTTATCACAATAGATAATCACTAGTTCTGAGATCTTCATATGCATACCTTCCAGCAACAGTTTGATTCATGCAATATTTGAGCAGTTTGTAGTAGCAGCAACATATTTTTCTTCTGTAGTAGACTGAGAGATGCATCCTCACTTCTTGTTAATCCATGCTTGTGACAAGTTTGTCACCCATAAAGAATGCTCCTCCAGTTGTTCTCTTCTGGTCATCATGATTTCCAGCCCAATCAACGTCTGTAAACACATTAAGTTCAAATTTGCCTTCTCTTCTATACCATAAGCCAAATTTCTCAGTATTCTTTAGATATCTTAAAATTATTTTTATAGCAGTCATATGTGATTCCCTGGGGTTAGCAAAAAATCTAGCAACAATTCCTACTACATGTGCAATATCTGGTCTAGTGTGTATAACATACATGAGTTTTCCAATCATTGATCTATACAAAGTCTGATTTACCTCTGTTGTCTTGTCTTCCTTTGCTAACTTACATCCAGTAGCCATTGGTGTTCCAACTGGTTTGGAATCTTCCATCTTGAATATTTTCAGGACCTCTTTGATGTATTTTGACTGTGTACTGAAAATACCTTCACTTTGTTTAATGATCTATAGACCAAGAAAGAACTTGATCTCTCCAAACATAGACATCTCAAATTATTTTCTCATCTCATCAGCAAATGATTTGCATATCATATCATTACCTCCAAATATGATGTCATCAGCAAATATTTCAGCAATCAAAGTGTTAACATCAATATCTTCTTTCAAATAAAGATTACTATTTTCACTAGTCCTTATGAATCCAATACTTATTGGATAGGAATGAAGTCATTCATATCATGCTCTAGGAGCTTGTTTTAATCCATACAAGGTTTTGTGAAGTATACATACCATGTTCCTCTTGTCTTGATCTACAAACCCTTCTGGTTGCTCAATGTATACCTCTTCTTCAAGTATTCCATTTAGGAATGTTGAATTGACATCCATTTGATATACTTTAAATCCTTTGTATGCAGCATAAGAAAGTAGTATTCTGACTCCTATCCTAGAAATGTGTGCAAAGGCTTCTCCATAGTCTATACCTTCTTCTTGTGCATATCCCTTGCATACTAGTCTTGCTTTGTTCATTGTGACTTCTTCATTCTCGTTCAACTTATTCCTGAATATCCATTTTTGTACCGATGACATTCTTGTCATTTGGTCTTGGCACAAGTGACCATGTTTTGTTATTTTCAATTTTATCAATCTCATCATTTTTAGCACTTATCCATTCTTCATTATCAAGTGCAGTATTGACAGATTTTGGCTCAAACTCACAAATTAAACAATTTGAGGTTAAAGACTTACTTCTTGTTCTTGTACCAACTTTCTTATTTCCTATGATCTAGATCTCTAGATGGTTCCTTCTTACATATCTTGCAAGTACATGTACAACTCTTTGTGTATCAGCTTGATCATTATTTTGATCTTCATTCTGTTCTTCATTACCTTGCACATTATCTTGATTATTATCCTGGCTGTTGGTAACAACAGTTTGACCGTCGGTTGCAACATTTTGTTGTTCTAGGATTAAGCATTGTAGCTCAGGTAGAGTGTTGGGTTCTTCACAATATACAAACTTGTTGTAGTCCTCTGGTTCTTTTGTGCTTTCCAGCTCATTCTTTTCTGGAAATTCATCAATCTTTACATTTGCACTTTCAACTATTTTGTTAGAGGCCTTGATAAGACATTTAAAATCTTTGATTTTGGTAGAATACCCCAGAAAAATACCTTCATCACTTTTGGTGTCAATATTTCCATTTCTATCATCCTTTAAGAGATAACATTGACTACCAAAGATCTCGAAGTAACTTACATTGGGTGTTTAACCATACCATAGCTCGTAAGGTGTCTTCTTTGTGTCCTTCTTTAATTGTACTCTGTTAAGTGTATAGACAACAGTGTTGATAGCTTCCCTCCAGAAGATTTGGGTGATGTCTTTCTCTATCATTAGTGTTCTTGCACAATCAACTATTGATCTATTCCTTTTCTCAGCAATCCCATTTTGTTGTGGTGTTCTTGGTGTAAAAACCTGTCGTTTTATACCATGCTCATTACAAAAATTAGTGAATTCATCTGATATAAATTCTCCTCCTCTATCTGATCTCAAATATTTCAAATCCTTACCACTTTGTTTTCTACCATAGCCTTATACCATTTAAACATCTTGAATGCTTCAGATTTATCTTTTAGAAACATAATTGTCATCGTTCTAGAGTAATCATCACCAAAGAGAATAAAATATCTATCTCCATAATAGCTCTTTGTCCTCATAGGTCCACATAAATCAGTATGGACTAATTCTAGAATATCATTAGATGTATGGGTTTTACCTTTGAAACTAGACTTTGTCATTTTATCTTTTTGACAATTTTTTCACATGATGTTGTCTGGCTTTGTCATCGTCGGTAAGCCTCTTACATTTCTTCTTCTACTTATTTTTATCATATTGTCAAAATTCACATTACACAATATTTTGTGCCACAACCATATGTCTTCGTTTCTAGTCATTAAGCAAGTGGTGTTAGTATCATTCAGATAGAATAACTTTCCTTTAGTCTGTTCACCAGTACAATTCAGTTTTCCTGATTCATTGAAGATCTTTGCCTTCTTGTTTTCAAATGCTACTCTATGACCTGAATTATTCAGATGAGAAACACTCAACATATTATAATTCAATCCTTTTACCCAATAAGCATTTTCACATTTAATCAGGTTATTCAACATTATATTTCCTTTACCTTCAATTGGACAAGGTGTATCATTACCCATTCTTACTGTACCACCATTATAATACTCAAAAGTGTTAAACTTTTCTGTGTCACCGATCATGTGGTGAGTGCAGCCACTATCTATAACCTAGATGTCATTCTTGCTAACCTTAGATATGAGTGTATTTTCTGCATACCTTTCATCTTCATCTGAATAATCCTTCATAGCTACAAATACCATCTTAATGTCTTCATCAGGTTTGGTGTCAGTATCTTCATCTTTGCAAGTAGCTAGTTAGCTAGCCTTCTTACCTTTATCCTTGTAGTCTCAGGTATCTCTTATTTTTCTGGTTGTTGGTAAACTCTGTAATCTTTGTTATCACCTCTATCAAATTTCTTCTCAAAAGGTCTATCATTACTTCTGCCCTCTTTTCTTCTGTTAGGACATCTTCCAACAAAGTGTCCAATCTCTTTACAATTAAAGCATACAAGTAGTAACTTGCCTTTGTATTTACCTTTGCCTCTCTGCACTCTTCTATCCATAAGTGCTTCTATTTCATCTAGATCTTCTTCTTCACTTTCACTTTCACTATCTTTTCTAGATGAGTATCTATGACTGGATTTCCTTATTTTCATAGAAGACTTAAATGGAGACTCTATGTTTGGTAAGACACTATTGTCAAAGTTATTCATTTCAAATGAAATTAATCTACCAATTAAACTATCAAGAGTAACTGTGTTGTTTTCTACTGCTCTCATTTCTTGAATGGAAGAAACTCTAATAGCATATACATGCAATAAGGTTCTTAAGATTTTACTTACCATTGTCTCCTCTTCAAGTGTACCTCCAACACCTCGTATAGCATTGACTACTTCTTTTATTCTTGTGTTGTACTGTGTTATTTTTTTTCCTTCTTTCATTCTGAGCTCATCAAATTTTCCTCTAAGGCTTTTTGCCTTGGCTCTCAGAACATTTGTATCACCTCCATGTACAAGATTCAGTTTGTCCCACATTTTCTTTATAGTTTTGCAATCCTTGACATCTTCAAATTCAGCATCAAAGAGTGAGGAAGAAAGCTCTATAACCATGTAGTTATGCTCATGCTTTTCTCTCAATTGATCTACTATCAATACTCTTGTAGGCAACACATATTAAGTATCTAGGAATTGAGTAACATCATTACCAATACCTGATAAGTGGATTATTATCCTGCTTTTCCATGAAGCAAAGTTGTCTTTGTTCAACTTGGGCACATCTCGTTTGTTCATCTTGTGATCCTGACTCAGGTCTTCAAACCTTCCTTCTAAGAACACAAGCTTTGATACCAATTGTTAGTAATAACGGAGAGGGTGGGGTGAATCAGTGGCTTCAAAAAATTATCCTTAAACTTAACCAGCAATCAATAAATCTCATATTATTAAGTCCCTACAAGATGCATGCCATGAAATACTATTAATGATTTAACTGTCTGTCGGTTTTCCTTTTCTGACCTTGTTCTCCTTGATTACCGATAAGAAGTAAAAATTATTTACTGACACTTAGTAAATAAGCAGAGTATACTGATCAATTTAGAAATGCATATGTGAAATGTAAAATAGTAAAGTAATAAACCATACACACATAACACATGGATTTTAACGTGGAAACCCTATTAAGGAAAAAAACCAGTGGGAATGGTACCCCAAATTTTCACTCTTCTGAAGTGAGCCCTGTTAGGAGCCAACCCTATTAAAGGTTACAAAAACACTATTAGGTGTGACCTTGTTAGAGGATTTTATACATAGAGGTTATCACTTAGTACTGGGCATCTATTTTCTATCATCCTTGAATCAGCCTTCTTCTTAGACTGTCAATAGGCTTTAGGCAAATCTTTCTACCATCCTTGAATCAGCCTTCTTCATAGACTTTCAATAGGTATTTGGAAAGTCCAATGCTACTTTCATGAATCAACCTTTTTGGCACTCCTTGGGATGTACCTCAATATATAGAAGACTATTAAGTCATACTTTGTTAAGAGACTTGATGCTTCAATGGTTAAACTGAAACACAATGACCTGTTTCTAATGCAACTTTGAATTGCAGATATTCAGATCTATTTAAGTACATTACCTCTTAGATCAACGTATCAATTCAATTCTTTGTGCTCCACACTTTCTTCTCTGTGATGTTGTTCTTCACTGTTCGTCATTGTCTGCAAAATTCTTTAGCTCTCCTTCAACTTGATTGCTTAGGACTATATGAAGTTATCCTTCATCAGTTTCTCTTTAGCATTCTCTTTCTATTCATCCCATTTCATGTGATTATAGAAATGAATTAAGCTTGTCTCTTATATAAACATGATATTCCTCATTTCTTGATTCTTTATTCTTAGCGTGTAAAACAATCCAGCCAATCTGATTTCAAGCATAACTCCTAATTTATCTCGCTGTTATCTTTATGCCAAATGTAAAAATCTTATTTAAATGAATCACTTGACTATGGTCCAATAAAATAATGAAAACAAGCAGTTAATTCTATCTTTAGCTCTTTCTAGCTAGATATTTTGTCATTTTCTGAACTCTCTGTTCTGTCGGTCAACTCTGTAGTTAGTCATCGGTGACAACTGCCAGTTCTGTCAATGTGACTCTAGTCAGCTTCGGGATCTCTATCCATTGGGCATCATTGGATTTTACTCATCGGTAAAAAAAATTTTTACCTCGTCAGGCATCTTGTGATATTTCTTTGTCTAGCAACACTGCCTTCTACTCGTCGGGTATCACTTTGACTTTGGTTCTTTGCCTTTACCGATAGTGTGCACTCCGTCAACGTTATCTGTCACTTAGTGAATACTTGACTTTTATGCATTACTGAAAGCATAATCTTTGTTCCATTGATTCTTTTAATTCTTTGGCATTATATACATGACCGTATAGATGATATCAAGTTTACATCAATGACAATACAAACCATTAACTGATTTAATGTCTTGCATTATCTTCAACTTAACATTATCAAACATTCAATCGGTTACATGTCATGAACATTTTAAAAAAAGAACTAAGTGTTTAGGTCTAGAACATCAGTTCAAGTTTCCTGAGGATATAATTAGAAATGAATTTGAATTGTGGTTGGTATATAAGAAATCATTGGATTTTTTCCACCATTTTGATAAAATATATGATCTCTTGAAAGAATTTATGCCCTGGGAAAAGAATGTGGAATAATTGATGTGCATATTTGAGGACATTATGCAAGCCTTAGACCAGAAGAATAAGGTAATGGAAATAAAGCCAGAAAAGGCCAAGGCTATTTTGACCAGAGCTATATAGGGAAGGGTTGTTCCACTAGGGAAATATGTGGTGTACCAATGGAGAGGATATAGCACAATCCTGCCAAGAGTTGAAAATACCTCCGATCCAAAAGGGAAAATAACATTGGACTCCAGTACCCAATCATTACCATCTCCAAAAAGGTAAAGGGTGGAAGGAAGAGATCAAAAACAAGATGATATCTATTCCCCTTCCCAATCTCCCCTACACCTGGATGGATAGATCATTGCTGAGCAATTATCGTAAATGGGAAACACAGGACATGTCTTTGTTATAGCCCACGAATTGCAAGAAGGAGTGCCAAAGGAACCCAAACATGTTGAAATGGATTTAATAGTAGCTAAGTTTGTTGGGAAGGAGTTGGATCCTATCACTAAGAAATATAGTGATGAATTCTTATCAGATGATCAATTTGTTAAATCAAGGGATTTTATTAAATTACTTTGGAGAATTCACATTAATGAATTCAGAGAGAAATGTCAGAAGTTGTAGAATGATCAACCTGATAGAGATAAAGATGACATTGAAAAGGAAATAAAGTAAGAGATGGTAGCTAGGTTTGACAAAATCACTCATGAAGAAGGAAGAGAATTGGTAAAGAAAGGAATTCTCATTCTGCCACAGTGGGACCTTGCTGATGCTATTAGAAAAGAGACCAAACCAATGCACACTAGTGGAATGTCTACTGGTGTTAAATTTAGTGATGACCATACAAAACTAGTAATGTGGTCTGTAAAGAAGAAAGAAAATAAGAGAACTTGTGAAGATGACCATGCTGAACAGTCAAGAAGCTTGTTAGTAAAGTGAGTGGCAGACACTTCAGGAGTAGAGGAAGCTGGCCTTACATTAGAATTTTCTAAATTCAGTATGAAAGTGGCCCAAAGGAAAGATGAAGAGATTAAAAGTTTAAGGACACATGTTGAAGTGATCATGAAAGCATATAATGATGAAAGGGTAAAGTCCATTGAAAAAGATAAGAAAATTGCTATCTTAGAGGGAAAACAAATATCTCAATTTTCTCCTAAAAGGATGATAACACAAGATCTACATCAGCATGGTACATCTAGCCCAATTGTAACTTTCCCTCCTTCCCCTATGCCATCAAGTCCTATTACACAAGTAGACTTGGAATTAGAAAAAGAAAAATTAATTGCTGAAAGGACCAGGTTGGAAGAATCAAAGAAGAAATGGGTTGAAGAGTTTGCAACGTTTAAAGAATTAGAGGCATGGGTACACCAAAGGTATTCTGATAAAATACATGCCACTCTCATGCAGTGTACTAAGGAATTAAGTCTTTCTGCCATTTATTTGCTAGGAAAGAAAGTTATTAGCATAATAAATGAGTATGATACAAATAAGGATAAGTGGAACTTGATCAAGGATAGATGGAAAGGAAAGAAGGCTGAATTGAAATTTTTCTATTCCACATCCAAGGAAGAAAAAAATATTGATATTGTTTTAACCAACAATTTTAAATGCCTCAAATTACTAATGGACATGGACATAAAGAGAAGCATCATCATTAGGAAGATAGAAACTTTGAGGAAAAAATATTCAAAGGATCGATATGAGATATTTCCTAACCTTTTCAAGAAGAGTGGTGAAATAAAGAGTGAATCATTGTGGCTGAGACAAATCAATGAGGCGTTGGCAACCAGGACTAACAATATTATTACTTTGGAAAACACACTTTTATTTGTCAAAATTGTTGAAATCATTGGCAAAGCCAGGTCATTCGTTGAATTCTGGAAAGCAAAAATTGAGAAGGAAAGTGTCAGTTGGGATGAGATTAACAACAGAAAAGATGAAGTCATTGGTTTATCTTGGCCAAGTGATGAGGTGTATACCTGCTGGAATGACATATATAATGGAGTTGATCAGGGAGAAGATGATAATGTGTAACAGGCAACAAATGAAAATGCTTCCCAATAGTTTGAATGAGACAGGAAAAGACAAAATATTCTACACCAACAATATCAAGGACAACAAATTCCAGATGGTAATTTCTAAACAAGTTTAAAGAAAATACAATAACTAGCTGGTCATAGGAAAAACTACTTTGAATATCTTGTAATAAAAGTGGTTATCATTCCACTTGTTATTTTGTGCTATATATGGGTTGTAGGTTTTGTCTTTTAGCTTAGTCATCTGAAGCTTGTTGCATCCTTGATTTTTAAGGATTCCAAGATGACTAAGGAAAACTATATATTAAAAGTTAGAAAACTTTGTAAAGGATGGTGAATTTACAATTGCAAATATTTTTTTTAGTTTTTCAATCTTTGGTCTATCTAAATGTATTGAAGCAGAAAGATATTAATAAAATACAGTGGAATCTCCTGTTTAAGATCTATGGTGTCTTTTTGTACTTTTGTTTAGGCTCTTGTATGTTTAGTTTGTAAGGCAATTTAAACATACCGGTTATAAGATAACTGTGCAATTACTTGTGAGTTTCCTTCAAGGAGGGAGTCCGTCTTGAGAGTAATTCCAGAGGGCTAGGTATTAGTATGAAAATTTGATACATGGATGTGTGAATGAGAGGATAGTTTGTAAGGCACTCTATCTAGGATCCTATTTGTGTTCTTATTAATTGATTTTCTATGGATTTACATCTCATTGGACTCTTTTCCAAAGATTAGGCATTGCTCTAAGTTCTAAAAAGTAGTTCTCATCATCAATCATAAATTAAATTAATCTTTACATTTCTGTTACTGAGAATATTTATGTTTGATTGTTTTCAAAAGTTACAATTCATTTTACTAATTCCTTGAAGATTGAATCATAAGGTTAGCCTTCCTAAGTCCAATAAATTTGAAAATAAGAAGGATGAAAATCCTTGTTTCACTATTGTCTGCTATTATCATGATTGTATTTTGGCTTGTTAAGTCCTGTATCAAGTTGATTGCAACCATCTGTAATGTGTTTCATTAGTTGATGCAATAAATAATAATTGGAGAATCAGTGTAAACCCCAATCCATTGATAAGTTTACTATTAGACAGTAACTTTTATAAGGTGCACCCATCTAGGTTTGTGGAGCCCGATGTGTAGAAGGATTATATCCTTGTTAATTAGCCTTTTCCCTATATGAATCTAGAATTGGGAATCTGAGATTCAAGCTTGAGCAGCTATATTGTGATTCTACAAGAAAAAGTGCTAACAAATTGGCAACTCTGCTGGGGAGTAAAGAGTTTTATATCCTAGATTCTCTGGTGTAGTACTTTTCAAATCTTTCAATCTAGTTTCAAGTTTTCCCATCTTAGTCAAACTAAAAAAATTGACTCTGCTGGGGATTTGATTTAATGTTCTAGAGTCATGTTCCTCCAAGAATTAGTCCTTGTGATATTAAGAATAAGTCTATTTTTCCTCATAGTTATCAGGGCAAGTTTATTTTGTTTATCTGTCATTGCACATTGCTTGAAGGTTTTGATCCTGAAGATGATACTAATCTTGTCTCAAATAGACTGAGTGGTGGCCACAAATTATCTGATTTAATCCAGTGTGTTCTTTTGAAGAAAATTTACAAGGGGAAGTGGATTTGCAGTGATATAGATGGAAAAAGATAGTATTCTTGAGATCACAAACTTATTCAAGGTGAGGAGTTATTGAGAAACTTTGCATTCAGGTTTCATTCAGACTTATTGTTGTACAAGAAAGT
>MU227294.1:1514667-1525576 GCA_018584345.1 Thuja plicata
TTATCTAACTTAGCTAGAATGAATCTAGCTAGACCATATGTTTGACAAAAAATAATTTTAGTTAGAAATACTCAAATTCAGCTATGCTGATAAGTTGTCCTGAAACGTGACACAACTTTGTGCTTTTACCCAAAAGATCACATGAAATAAAATTTTAGCATGGTGATTTTGTGTTACAATGGAATGCCAGGGCTGAAGACAAAGGAAAACATAACAAGTTTGAATCATTATAGTTAGGGCCTTTTGTTATCTGTCAGACTTTTGGAAAGGATTCATATTTCCTCAAGTATATGAATTATGAAGAACAATAGTTTCTAGTGCATGGATAATTTCTGAAAAATTTCTTCAATTGAATCTTTTCCATGCATAGTAGTTGTATCTTATGTACATGTGTTTTTCCTTCTATTGTGTGTTTCTTTCCCTGCTGTGTGTTTATTTTAAGCAATAGATTAGTGCGGTTGTGGTCTGGTTTCCAAAAGATCTATTATTCTTGCTGCAAAATTGTGTTTAAGAATCCTTAGAGAGAGCCACTATTGGTTATATTTCTAGTTTTGAAACTTGCTAGTAAATTTTTGGTTCCCACTGGTTATTCTTGCCTGAAAGTGTCAAAAACTTGTCCAAAGTTGCCAAACTTCCCTATAAATTTTCATGTCCAATCTTTGAAATGGTGAAAAGTGTGAAAAACCCTATGTCGTAGGTCATTCTTCATGTGTATTCAAGAAAAACCCTAAGTATTCTTGCCTCATTCTAATTTCATGTTACTTTTTCATTCACTTAAGTGACCATAAGATCATGTGTCTTTTTAAATGGGGTGGTGTCCAATTTATCCTAAGTGTTTAGTTCTTTATTAACCCCTAAGTTTCAAAGCCCACAAGTATTTTATTTAACTATTGTGTATCGAGCTAATATGTTCTAATCCAACAGTCCACTTAATGACTTAGTCTCAAATTCATCAAGATCTATCTCATAAGTCACTAAGTCTGAATGACGTGTGTCCCTGTGGTGACATGGGCCCTGTTGCATAAAGTTTGACAGAGATTTAAGTGAAGATGGATCCAATGGTTAACTTAATCTCTTACGATCAAGATGCACACCATCTAACATGTAAGTCATTAAGAGGTGACACCATGTGTCTTGGCGGGCCCAAGATTTGTAAAAAGATGTTTTATAAACTACAGTCAGATTCCCTTTTGATCCAACGATTGACTTAATAGCTTAATCTGAAGATGCACAAGATCTATCATGTAAGCCATTAAGTCATGTTTACATGTGTACTGAGCTTACGTGTGTTCCACTAACATGAAGTTGACCATAGATTAAAGTGCTGACAGTTCTAAAAAGATCCAAAGGATGACTTGATAGCTTAATGATAAAGTGATTGAAATCTAATGCTTAAGCGATTAAGTCATGATGCCATGTGTCCCAGTGGGTCTAGCTAATGTTGTAAGAAAGGAGTTAAAGGTTGATCCTATGGTTGACTTAATCATTGGGTGGTAAAGTGATCAAGATCTACAGTATAAGTGATTAAGTCATGTTGACATGTGGCAGTCGGCGGGCCCAGTACAGTGCAAGGATAAGATAAAGAAGATGCAGATTGAAAAGGATCCAATGGCTCACTTAATGACTTAAGATAAAGATGAGGAAGATCTAAAAAATAATCCATTAAGTAGTGTTAACGCGTGGCCAAGATGATAAAGTTGTATCTGTAGTTAGTAAAGTTTGGGGTAAAGTAACTGGTGGTCAGGTTAGAAAAAATTGAACGCCTGACTTAAAGGCTTATGATGGAGATGCACGAGATCTAATGTTTAAGAGATCAAGTCATGCCAACACATGTCCAAGATGCATAGTGGTTTTTGTAAAGTGATGAGAGCCACATGATAGATGGGATGCTGATAAGATCTACGGTTCAAATTTAATAATTTAAGACTAGTTTCAATGAACTATTGAGCCACGAATGTGCAAACAAGATGAATTGATTATAGAGCGTGTGACCACCTCAAATAAAATTCAATGTTAGAGATTTATTTTATTGCGCATATGATTCAATACTTGAGTTTCAATTTTCCATAACCATTGAAGTGAAACTGAAAGTTGTAGTAATCTCATGCTCTATGTTACAAATTGTAGAATGGGTACATTTTCTATTATCATACTTCTAGAACATTAAAATTCATACTTGCAGTAGGGTTTCAATTTTTGAAGAATAAATAGAATATTGATAAGGTTTGGTATTGTTACTGTAAAAAACCCTAAATTCAAAAAATGGCCCCTAGAATAGAGTTCACTGTTAAAATTGATTACAAAGACAGGAATGTGTGTGATGATCTTTTACAACAACTAAATGGATCCACCAATGACTCTACTCAAATCAAACAAATGGTTCCTGTAAGTCCTCATTTTAGAGTCAGGGAGGGTTTATATGATCTTAGAAGATGGGCTAAGGACGCCAAGGTTAGTATAAGTGGTCTTAGTTTGTTCAGAATTGCCTTTAGTCAAAGGAATCCTCCTATCCCAGACTGTAACATATGGGATCTGGATGTAGGAAAATTGATAGTTCTTGGAGTATTAATGGACACTGATTTGTTGATCACAATTGCCAAAACTTATGATAAGGTATCTAGGGTTCTGAGAGATACAGATGGTAACATATTATTGAATGTCAGAGCTGATGAGATAAGAAAATTTTCCATGTTGAGTGACCTCTGTGTTCAGATGGATGACATAGATTTTGAGTATTTAAAGGAGGTGTACAAGAACCAAAGGGAGTACTTCAGAACTGGGCCTTTGAAAGAGTGTTTCAACAAGATAGTGGGTTTAATTGTAGTAGGCCATAACACACCAGAGCCCTTCAAATTAGATTATTTTAGTGGAAAGGCTAGAGGGATGTATAGTGACCTGTGTCATGTTCTTAGAGAAGATTAGGAGACAACAATGCCCATTCACTTTATGCTTATGATGGTTCAGATTTTGCATCCACATTTGTCTATAATTTTTGACTTTGCTAATTGCATTTTTGATCTAATGCATCAATGTCTAGTAGGCATAAAAGATTCAAAGATAGTTAAGCCATTTGTATGGTACTCTATGATGATGCACATGATCTTGTATAATAATGATGACTATTTTTAGCAAGAAATGGATCTTACCAAATTTAAAGATGATGAAGAGTTGTCAGTTTAGCTATAGAGTAAAGACTTGTCTTGGGATAGGAAAGAGGATAGTTTTATCGATTATGATAGATGTTTTTCCTCTAGGCTTAAAGCACTATTATGCAAAGAAAACCCAAGGATTCACATAGATGTGTTAAGATTTATGAGACCAATGGAGTATGTCAAAGAGTTTCAGATTGTTCACAATTGGGGTGACCTCATTCTGTACCCTATTTTAATAGTTATTAGGTTCTATGGTTTCAAAGGAATTCCAAATGTCCTCCCTTATAAGGTTCCACTCAAAATAGGCATGGCAAAAATCCTTATGCAACTAGGTGGATTACAAGAAGAAGTGTTGACTGGAAAAATGAAAGGAAGCATCTTCCCAACCATTACAAAAGCACACTAGTTCATTATTACTAAAGGAGGATGGACCCATTTTCACAAATACTTGGAGCCTTATCAGTTGGCAACATCACTGGAGAGATGTGTAGATAATGAGGGATACATTACTGACATGTTGAGAAAAAGAACTAAGTGTTTATCTCTAGAAAATCAGTTTAATTTTCTTGAGGATATAATTAGAAATGACTTTGACTTGATGGAGAAAGAAATCAAGAAGGAAAATTGGTTGGTTATATAATAAATCATTAGATTTTTTCCACCATTTTGATAAAACATATGATCCCTTGAAAGAATTTATGCCCTAGGCAAATAAGGTAGAATCCTTGATTAGCATGTTTGATGACATTATGCAAGCCTTAGACCATAAGAAGAAGAAGGTAATGGAAACAAAGCCAGAAAAGGCCAAGGCTATTTTGAGAAGAGCTACACAGGGAAGGGTTGTTCCACCAGGGAAATATGCGGTGTACCAATAGAGAGGATATAGCACAATGCTGCCAAGAGTTGAAAAGACCTCAGATCCAAAAGGGAAAAGAACATTGGACTCCAGTACCCAATCATTGCCATCTCCAAAAAGGAAAAGGGTGGAAGGAAGAGATCAACAACAAGATGATATTTATTCCCCTTCCCAATCTCCCTTGCACCTAGATGAATAGGTCATTACTGAGCAATTAGTGCAAATGGGAAATACAGGACATGTCTTTGTTACAACCTAGGAATTGCAATAAGGAGTGCCAGAGGCACCCAAACATGTTGAAATGGATTTAACATTAGATGTGTTTTCTGGGAAGGAGTTGGATCCTATCACTAAGCAAGCTAGTGATGAATTCTTATCAGATGATCAATTTGTTAAAGAAAGGGATTTTATTCAATTCCTTTGGAGAATTCACATTAATGAATTCAGAGAGAAATGTCAGAAGTTGCAGAATGATAAACCTGATAGAGATAAAGATGACATTGATAAGAAAATAAAGCAAGATATGGTAGCTAGGTTTGACAAAATCACTCCTGAAGAAGGCAGAGAATTGGTAAAGAAAGAAGGAGTTCTCATTCTGCCATAGTGGGACCTTGCTGATGCTATTGTCTTTGATGCTGTTAGAAAAGAGACCAAACCAATGCATGCCAGTGGAATGTCTATTGGTGTTAAATTTAGTGAAGAGCATGCAGCACTAGTAATGTGGTCTATAAAGAAGAAAGACAATAAGACAACTAGTGAAGATGAACATGTTGAATAGTCAGATATCTTGTTAGTAAAGAGAGTGGTAGACACTTCAATAGTAGATGCAGCTGTCCTTACATTAGAATCTATTAAATCCAGTATGAAAGTGGCCCAGAGGAAAGATGAAGAGATTAAAATTTTAAGGACATAGGTTGAAGTGATCATGAAAGCATACAATGATGAAAGGTTAAAGTCCATTGGAAAAGATAAGAAAATTGCTATCTTAGAGGGAAAAAAAATATCTCAATTTTATCCTCAAAGGATGATGACACAAGATCCACACCATCCTAGTACATCCAGCCCAATTGTAACTTTTCCTCCTTCCCCTATGCCATCAAGTCCTATTACACAAGAAGACATGGAAATAGAAAAAGAAAAATTAATTGCTGAAAGGACCAGGTTGGAAGAATCAAAGAAGAAATGGGTTGAAGAGTCTGTAGCATTTAAGGAAGCAGAGGCATGGGTACAAAAAAAGTATTCTAATAAAATACATGCCACTCTCATGCAATGTACTAAGGAATTAAGTCAGCTGCCATTTATTCACTACGAAAGAAATTTATTAGCATAATAAATGACTATGATACAAATAAGGATAAGTGGAACTTGATCATGGATAGATGGAAAGGAAAAAAGGGTGAACTGAAAATTTTCTATTTCACATCCAAGGAAGAAAACAATATTGATATTTTTTTAACCAGCACTTATAAATGCCTCAAATTACTAATGGACATGGACATAAAGAGAAGCATCATCATTAGGAAGATAGAAACTTTGAGGAAAGAATATTCAAAGGATCGATATGAGATGTTTCCTAACCTTTTCAAGAAGAGTAGTGAAATAAAGAGTGAATCATTGTGGCTGAGACAAATGAATGAGGTGTTGGAAACCAGGACTAACAATATTATTACTTTGGAAAGCACGCTTTTGTTTGTCAAAACTATGGAAATAATTGGCAAAGCTAGGTCATTCTTTCCATTCTAGAAAGAGGAAACTGAGAAGGCAAGTGTCAGTTGGGATGAGATTAAAAATAGAAAGGATGAAGTCATTGGTTTCTCTTGGCCAATTGATGAGGTGTATACCTCTTGGAAGTTCATATACAATGCAATTGATCAAGGAGATGATGATAATGTCTAACAAGAAACAAATGACAATGCTTCCCAAAATTTTGAATGAGACAGGAAAAGACAAAAGACTCTACATCAACAAGATCAAGGACAAACAATTCTGGATGGTTATTTCTGAACAATTTTAAAGAAAATACAATAAATAGGTGGTCATAGGAAAAACTACTTTGAATATCATGTAACAAAAGTGGTTATCATTCAACTTGTTATTTTTTCCTATATATGGGTCATAGGTTTTGTCTTTTAGCTTAGTCATCCGAAGCTTGTTGCATCCTTGATTTTTAAGGATTCCAAGATGACTAAGGAAAAATATATATTGAAAGTTAGAAAACTTTGTAAAGGATGGTGAATTTACAACTGTAAAGAAGACTTGATATTTTGTTTAGTTTTTCAAGCTTTGCTCTATCTGAATGTATTGAAGTAGAAGGATATTAATAAAATACAATGGAATCTCCTGTTTCAGATCTATGTTGTCTTTTTGTACTTTTGTTCATGCTATTGTATGTTTAGTTTGTAAGGCATTTTAAACATACTGGTTATAAGATAACTGTGCAATTACTTGTGAGTTTCCTTCAAGGAGGGAGTTAGTCTTGTGAGTAATTCCAGAGGGCTAGGTACTAGTATGAAAATTTGATACATGGATGTGAGAATGAGAGGATAGTTTGTAAGGCACTCTATCTAGGATCTTATTTGTGTTCTTATTAATTTATTTTCTATGGATTTACATCTCATTGGACTCTTTGTCTATGATTAGGCACTAGTCTAAGTTCTAATAAGTAGTTCTCATCATCAATCATAAATCAAATTAATATTTACATTTATGTTACTAGGAATATTCATGTTTGATTGTATTGAAAAGGTACAATTCATTTTACTGATTCCTTGAAGAGTGAATCATAAGGTTAGCCTTCCTAAGTCCAAGAAATGTAAAAAGAAGAAGGATGAAAATCCCTGTTTCACTGTTGTCTACTATTATCATGATTATATTTTGGCTTGTTAAGTCCTATATCAAGTTGATTTCAACCATCTGTAATCTGTTTCATCAATTGATGCAATAAATGATAATTGGAAAATTAGTGTAAACCCCAATCCATTGATGAGTTTACTGTTAGACAGTAACTTGTATAAGGTGCACCCGCCTAGGTTTGTGGAGCCCAAAGTGTAGAAGGATTATATCCTTGTTAATTAGCCTTTTCCCTATATGAATCTGGAATTGGGAATCTGGGAGTCAAGCTTGAGTAGCTATATTGTGATTCTACAAGAAAAAGTGCTAAAACTAGGTAGTTTTCACCTATCTAGGATCCTTAAGGACTAAGTACAAACTAAGACAAAATAGCCTCAACCAACCCAAATGTAAAATCACTAGTATAACAAAAGAAAGCATCACTAGGACTCACTATGAGTCCTTATTTCTTCACTAACTTGGCTAGAATGAGTACAAGCCAAAATTGGTAACAAAAGTAACTCGGGTGCTCCTGCACCATTCTCCATAAACAAAAGAAATTAAGTCCTAGTTCAAGAGACCAGGATTGGATGAATTTCCTTCTTCTAGAAATCTATTTCAAGTAGCCATGTAGCCTCTTCTTTAGCCATTCCTTTCCACTTAAAGAGGTGCTCCATATACACTTTTTGTGTCTTGTCTTTTTATCCACCCTAGAGTTGAGAGTATTCTCAACTTGTGGGTTTGGCTTGATTGGAAATTGCAAACTCTTTGCATCTTCAACAACATTAGACTCCCCTTAACTCTACACTAGGATTGAGCCTTTGTAAAGTACCAAGTTAGCTACATTAAACACTGGAGAAAGACCTATATAAGCATGAAGATCCACTTTATAAGCATTGTTACCGTACTTAGCAATTATAGCACAAGGTCCTAGTCTTCTCATTTAAATTTTGATAGGTACCCCTTTCTGCAACCTTGTTTTGTTCAAGTGAATAATAACTAGATCCCTTACTTGGAAATGAAGATCCTTCCTCCTATCATGAACCCTCTATTTGATCCTTTTTGTGGTATCCACTAGTGTCTGCTTCACTGAATCATGAATCTCTTTCATAGACTGAGAAAAGTCCTCAGCATATCCACTTCTTGTTGTCATGGCACCTAGGTCTCAAAGTTCACAGATGCCTCTTGGATGAAGTCCATAAACCACTTCAAAAGGACTCTTGCCTATGGTCATATTTACAGTTTCATTGTAAGAAAATTCATCTTGAGAAAGGACTTGGTCCCAAGTTTGACCATATTCCTTGGTAAGACACCTTAGGAGATTACCCAAACTCCTATTTACAACCTCAGTCTGTCCATCTATTTGGGGATGATATGCAGACCTAAAGGAGAGGTTATTTCCAAGCTTCTTCCACAAACTCTTCCAAAAATGACCCATAAACATAGAGTCCTTGTCTGACACAACGTTCAAATGCAACCCATGAATCCTTATAACCTCCTTGAAGAACAAATTAGCAATTTGACATGCATCGTGAGTGGTTTTTCAAGGTACAAAGTGTGCCATTTTACTAAACCTATAAACTATGACATAAATGCTATCACATCCATGTTTGGTCTTTGGTAAAACCACTACAAAATCCATACTGAGACACTCCCAAGATCTATTTTGAAGGGGAAGAGGTTGGTACAACCATGAACTAGAGGAAGTTCCCTTAGATTTTTGATAAACTATGCAAGTGTCCACATATCTCCTGATGTCCCTATTCATCTTGGGCCAATATTAACCGTTAAACTATTTCTAGAGTCTTATTCACTCCAAAATGACCACTAATGCTCCCATTGTGTTTTTCTAGGCACACGGAGTTGTCCACCCATAAAAAATAAACCTCCTTGAAGAGTATAATAAGAGAATTCAATTTGGAAATGGTTTTGGAAGTACTTACATACCTTATAAGTACCCAAGAAGTATTCAACATTAGGGTAAAGATCTTTGAAACCATCTATGCCAATACTCCTTAATTGTACTTCTTGTACTATCAAAATCCTTCTTCTCAAGGCATCTGCAACTTTGTTTTTCTGGCCATTTTTATCTTTAATTATGAAGGTATAGGCTTGCATATACTCTCTTCATATCATGTGCTTATTTCTAAGTTTATCTTGTGAATCTAGGAAACTCAAAGCCTGGTCTCTATAGACCAGAAATTCCTTAGGAAGAAGGTAGTGCCTCCATTTCCTCAAAGCCTTGACCAATGCATATAATTGCAATTCATAAGAGAAATACTTCTTCTTTGCATCACTTAAATTTTACTATGGAAATCCAGTGTTCTATTCTCTCGACTTAAGACTACTCCAACAACTATGTTACTGGCATCACACTCCACAGTGAAATTTTTTTCAAAACTTGGTAGAACCAGAATGGGTTGTGAGGATATCTTCTCCTTCAAGGTTTCAAAACCCCTATTTTCTTTCTTATTCCACTGTAACTTTTCTTTCATCCCTCCGTTGATATTGTCCAAGAATCGTGCACATATCTCACTAAATTGTCTGATAAACTTCCTATAAAATTGTGCCAAACCATGGAAGCTTCTTAACTCTTTTGTAGTTTATGGTGTAGGTCAATTCACTATTTTATTCACTTTCCTTCAATTCATTTTCAAACTCCCTTCTGAAATAAAAACCCAAGGTAGACCAATTCTTGTTTCATGAACTCACACTTGTCTAAGTTTATTGTTAGCTTCTCCTCATGCAATCTTTGCAACACAATTTGCAAATGCTTAAGATGCTCTGCCTTGGTCTTGCTAAAAAATAGGATATCATCAAGGTACAGTACAACAAATTTTCCTATAAAATCCTTCAACACATCATTCATTAACCTCATTAAGGTTCTAGGAGCATTGAACAAATGAAAGAGCATGAACAACCATTCATATAAGCCTTTTGTGGTCTTAAAAGTCATTTTCCACTCATCTCCTTCATTTACCCGTATTTGGTGATATCCACTCTTGAGGTCAATCGTAGTAAAATACTTAGCTCCTCCTAGGTAATCCATCAAATACTATATCCTTAAGATTTGGATTATATATCTTATAGAAAACCTATTTATGGCTCTAGAATTGGTAAATATCCTCCAAGTACCTCCTTTCTTTTGGGCTAACATAGTGGGGACTGCACAAGCACTTATACTTTTTCTTATTAAGCCTTGGTCAAGAAGTTATTGTATTTGTTTTTCAATCTCCTCATTTTGTTGTGGGGTCATCTTATAAGCTTCTTTGTTGGGTAGGGAGTCTCCTATAATGAAGTCTATCTAATGGCTAATGGCCCTCTTAGGTGGTAGAGTCGCTGGTTTTCCATCACTAACCATCTCCTTATACTATCCTAGTAGCTCTTGAACCTCCATTGGTATTTCTGGTTTCTTGTCCTTCTTCTCTTCCTTAGGCTTCAACTCTAAAGTAAATCCCACTCCTTCACCTTCTTCTAATGTACTAAAGAACTCATTTTCTCCCACCAAGAGTACATTAGCACCTATTGTCCTCATCTCCCCTTCTAATATTGACTAAATTTTTTAAGTGACTCCATCCTTCTTAAAAGATTATGATAAGGGGAAGGTTGAGGGGGAGAGAGAGGAGGGGGGAGGGGATAGGGATATAAAGTGAGGAGGGAGGGGGAAAGGGATAGATGAAATAGAGAGAGGGTGAAATAGAGGAGGGAGGAAGTAAGAAAGGGAAAAAGAGATGGGGGAAGGTAGAGGGGAGAATAGAAAGGGAGGGAAGAGACAAAAATATGGAAGATAGGTAGGGAATGTATGGAAAGAGAGGTAAGGTATGGATGGAGAGTGAGGTAGAGAAGAGGGAGAGAATGGAAGTGGGAAGAGGGTGAGAGATGAGAAAAGAGATATGTGTAAAGGGAAAAATGATTAAAGGTTTAGGGTTTCAAGAAAGAGAGATAGGTAGAAAGAGGTAAGAAGATTAGGGAGAGAGGGAGAGAGGGGGAGAGAAGGAGAGAGGATTTTAAGAGGGGGGAGAAGAGGGGAGAAAGGAAAAACCCTATATACATTATCCAACAACCATAAATC
>MU227294.1:1525685-1549412 GCA_018584345.1 Thuja plicata
GCTCTCTCTCTCTCTCTCTCTCTCTCTCTCTCTCTCTCTCTAAAACCTATAACCATAATCCATCAAGCCTAAATCCTTTCTCCTTTGTGCTTCTCTATTTCCCCCTATCTCTTTCCCTTGTTCCCTTCTCTCCATATTCCCCACCTCTCCTAGATTTCCCCCTCTTTCCCCTAAACCCTAATATTTTTTGATGGAGCCTAATTAGAGTCATAAGTTAAATTTTCTTCTTTTTACCACCACAATTTCCCTCAAAATTATTGAACGGTAGTTTAGGGGTAGCACCCCATTGGGGTTGAGGGGTAGCACCCCTTGAGAGTTTGAGGGACATCACCCCTCACAAGGTCAGGGTGACACACATTCACAAGACTTCCCTACAAGGATTAAGACAACATTCACAAATCACTAGAGGCTAGGCTAGCAAGAACTCATGGCAATACTAGGAGGAGACTAATTTCCATCCTCAATCCATACAAATGATATTCATTTTAAGTCCAAAGTAAATGTTCCTAGCATGGTTATGGTTAATGATCCTCAAATGATCATGCAAAAGTCAAGGGCTTAAGGTTACAATCAAAATTCCACTCAGAATCATGTTGAAGACAATGTGTTGGTTCCTAAAATTTGGCTAAGTATGAGATTTCCTAAAAACCCTCAAAATTCAAAATATTTATCTTAACTCCTATGAAGTTGAAACCACTCCCAAACATTCTAAAATTAATTACATAAAATGTAACTTAAGTATAAGTTAATGTAGCTTATAGTTAAATGTTACATTTTATGTATGGTCATGGTGCTGAAAATGGTCCGTCAAGGCTTGTTGGATTTTAATTGCCACATTTGGCATACACCAAGTAGGGAGTATTCCCTATAGGGTGCGAGCCCTATTTAGAAGATTTTTTTTAACTTTTTATTTCCACATAGGGTGTATGGTGTCAAGCACCCTCAGCTTATTTTGTGATACGATATTTTTGTCTACATTTTCAGTTCTAGGATAAATTTTGTTTTAAGAATAAAAATTTGATTCCTTAGATCATCCTATCATCAGATCTTGGTCTACTTTGTAAAGTTAGGGGTCTTAAGGTACACTATAAACCTTAAGGTCACCTTAAGCCATTAAAACCAGAGATCTTGTCATTTTGGTGTTTTAGTAGTTTAGGATTAAATTTGATGTTTTTGAACCTTAATCCAAGGTTATGTCATTTTTAGATTCCCCCCTAAGAGTTGGGAGTCAATTTTTTGGTCTTTTGCAACATTTCCAAAAAACTGTCAAAATGTTGTCGAACAAAGTTGCATTGTTGCTGAGAAAAGTTGCATTGTGCCGAGCAAAGTTGCTTGTTGCCAAGTAAATTTGCATTATTGTTGAGAAACCCGATGTAGTTTTATTTGGTATTCCAAGAGTCAAAACTCTTAGAGGGGCAGTTGAATCGATGGTATGATGTTATATTTAGGTCTGAAAACACCCCCTTAGAGAAGAGAGTGAGAGGAGAGAAAGAGAGATGTATGGCTTGACAAGTTTGGAAGGAATATGAAATTTTTTCTAAGCATTCTGAGTGTGTATGGTGTTGTATAGATCCTGTAAGAAAAAATAGTGACATATTTTTTTAATGTTGCGATTTTACTTTTTGTTGCAGTTGGTTTCATTCAATTTAGAGTTGCTTTGCATAAGTTAGAAGCATTTTGGTAAATGTAGTCTAGGAAAGCTCTAAATTTGGTTATGTTCAAGAAATGTATCCATAACTTGGAATTTATCTAGTGGTTTTTCATGGCCACCTATAAAATTCAAGTTAGGGGGATGCACTTTGAGATTCCAAAAGCTCAAAATTTAGATGTTGTGTTTGTGATTTTTGAGATCAAGCCCTAGGTCAAATATCCTCATGTATTTGACTAGTCAAGTAAGTAGATGTCTGAATAGATGAATGGATAAATTTATGGGACTTGGTAGGTAGGTTTTTTTAGGTATTTAAGTATATTATAACGAGCTCCAGTGGTTGTGGTAATTTTTTGCACCCATCTATTATCACCTATTATGCAAACAAAACCTAATTTGGCCAATTAGGTCTGTGTACGCTATAGGGATTCTAAGGTGCTAGAGTAGAGTCACTTTCTACCACTTTGGGTTTTGTCCTAACTTCTAAAAGGGTATCTAATTCTATAATTTATTTACCAAGTCCCTGTTGAAATTCAAAGAATTCATAAGCCAAGATCATCTGCATGCAAAATACCCTGTTACAAAAGCAAAGCTTGGAGACAAAAAGTTCTGAAAGACAAAATATTCATTCAGAGAGGGAATGTAAAATACAAAGAGATCAAATCTTATGAAGGTGATCAAAACCCTAAAAGGGAAAACCTAAAGGGGAAAAATCTAGATTGCATAATAATAATTAATAAAAGAATTAATTATTATATGCCTAAAGTTTAGCTTAAGTGAAATAAAGATAATAAGTGACTTAATAATTAAATCAATATGATTTAATTAATAAGTGGAATCAATTTATTACTCTAACACCCTCCCTTAAGATAAAATTAGGGAGAAGCTAAAAACCTAGAAACAACTACTGAAAGCGGGAAAATGGGTCCGGACAACAAGGCCTAATCAGGTACCCAAGAACAAAAAATATCTATAAAGAGGAGAAAAAGGAGAAAACCCAGTGGGAAAAACACCTCTCCAAAAAGAGATGAAGCCTAGTCAAGGACTAAAGAAGCCTCCAAACTAGAATGTCCTAGAAAATAGGAACACAAAAAGAACATGTAGAACACCTCTGAAGCATGAAACTGCAAACATTGTCAAAAAATAACTACTGGAACCTCCACTGTAATAGAACATGATCAGGTAGAGAAGACTGTAAACAAATCCTAAAGAGATGATAAATTGAAGATGGAAGAATGTCTCCAAAATAGGAATGAGAGAAGAGTGTCCATATGGTAAATGATCTGTCTCACCGAAATGCATAGTGGTGCAGGAGCACCCTCAAGCTCATCCATTGCAAGAACATCAGTGAACCCAAACATAAAGGGTTAGGATAGTGATTGGATATGTATCATCTTAAAATGGAAGCAAGTATGTGTAGGATCATGGTATGCCAAATAGGTCCTTAAGTGGCAATCAAAATTTAGAAAATTAGGGTTAGACAAGTTCACATAATTTTTTTAACAAGTTATCAATATTATATCAAAAACATGTAAGAAAATAATATATAGAAAATTGAATGTAGTTTCTAAGACACAAGCCCTTTTTGAAAAAGATTATTCTATATGGTAAAGATTTCAAATTTCATTAAAGTACTATGAAAATTTAAGGAAAAAGATAAGAAGTAGGTGTATGTCTGACCACCTTAAACACAATCAAATGATAATTTTATTTACAAGATTATAGATATAAATATTAGACTCATGTTCAGATGTGACACATATTTTTTTGTAATTTGTTTTCAAGTAAATAATTAATTATGATTTTTCTACTACAACTTTTCCAGAGTATACAAAATGTCGTGTCTGACCACCTTAACTTAGTCCAAACTTCATCAAATTGAAAATTTTTAATTTTTTTATTATAGTAGGTAAATCATAGAATGTGACTTAATTTTTTTATTTCAAAAATGTTATAGCATTTGAAACTTATAGTTATTATTCAATCAGACTATCAACCAAGACTAAAAAGATAAGAAGTAGGTGTATGTCTGACCACCTTAAAAAAAATCAAATGATAATATTTTTTTACAAGATTATATATAAGTAGTAGACTCCTATCTGGATGTGACACATTTTTTTGTGTAATTTGTTTCCAAGTAAATAATTAATTATGAATTTTCTTCTAAAACTTTTCCAAAATATAAAAGCTCTCATGTCTGACCACCTTAACTTAGCCTAAACTTTATCAAATTGATATTTTTTTCTCTTTTTATTGTGGTAGGTGAAGCATAGAATGTGACATATGTTAGATATTTAAAAAAATGTTACACCATTTGAAAGTTATAGTTTTTTTCATTCAGTCTACCAATAAGGACTTCTTTTCACATCACCACTTTTTGGCATACCATGATCCTGCACATACCCAAGAAATTCCATGTTAATATAATTTAGCCCCCCTTAGGAGATTTTTTTGACCACCATCATACTGTCCCCTCATTTCTGCATCATCGCCTGCTTATCTTCCTGTTTAGGACCCTGATTGGGCCTCTCCGGGCACCTTTTATCCCACCTGACACTTTTTCCAGGGGTTCAGACCCCCTAGGTCAAGGTTAACCTTGACCTTGACCTAGGTCAGGGTCAACCTTAACCTTGACCTAGGTCCCCCTTCCAAATCTGGAAGCTTGTCGGCTGCCAGAGGTCATCAAAAATTCATTTTTCCCGCTTCCAGGTCGGCTGTTTTGGGTTCCGAAGTGGAAAATCCTAAATTATATTTAACATAGGTTCTCTTATATGGGCATGGGTATAATTAGAATTTAATTCTCCTATGTTAGCCTCTCTAGAATATTGTGCCCTAGTTTCATATAAAAGGAAGCTTTCTCCTCTCATTTTCTCTAACCATCAAGCATAAGACGCAAGAGGCAATTCTAATTCTCTCCAAATGAAATCAAGAAAAAAGTTCAAGCATCCATTGTTCTACATGTTTCCAAGATTTAAAGGTGTTCAAGTATTCCTCCCAAGAATTCAAGCTCTCCATTGAAGATCAAGGATTCAAGATCTCAAGCCTTTGAAGGGATTTGGTTCCAACATTCAAGATTCATCATTCAAACCCTAGATCTAGCCATCATGGTGGTGTGATCTTCCTTCAAGATCCTTTGTGCATCCTCAAGACTTATTCATTCTCCTCAAGGTGGATTCCAAGCATACAATCATGGAGGTTTATGGTTTCTATTGAGTCCAAGATTTCATATTTACATACTTGCTTACATTTGAATTACATTGGCATATCTATTGAATATAATAGCTGCATTATTAGATTCAATTCTACTACTTGCTAGCATTCTATACTTTATTGATTTCAAGGGTGGTTCCTAAATCAGGGTTTGACTAAGGAAAACCCCTCTCCTCAACAAAAAAACCTCTTTTTCTTGTAGGTATAGGTTCAGGACTATTTATTTGAACTCAGATTTGGATACCCTTTTCAGCGAACTATCGGGATCCGCGAACAGATTTTTTGTCGGACCTCTGCAGGTCAGGGTTGAGATTATTGGGTCAGGCGTGACATTTGTGGGTCAAGGTTGACCTTTTTCTCAATATGGTGATGGATCAAAAAAATATTTCTTGGTTTTGTCCGTCTCTGCATTTCTGTTCCCGAATAGGCTTTAGATTTTCTAGAAACAGACTACAGACCTCAGAAAACAACATTATTTGATCTGCAATATTTCAAGGTTAGTGAATTTCTCCTATCCATTTCAATTCAAACCCTTAATCATTCTAAATCTATCACACATTTACATTCATTCACACACATTTTAAGAGGGAAACCTAGGATCTCCTTCTTTGTTCTTATTTCCAATAGATTGAATCATTTATGCATTGATCCTTTTTGGGTTGATCAATTTGGATCCTTCCTTTTTGCATTTGAGAATAAAGGGGAATGTCTTATTTATCCCTCCACTCTAAACATTAACTATAAGGTGATAAGTGATTTGAGTATCAAAACACTCTTATTCTATTAACATCATTTTTCTCCTTTACATTTTGGTGAACCCACGGTAGACAACTCTTTCTTTTTGGTGTTAGATTTGCATGCATTTAAAAATTAGGTTTTCTTTTATGCTCTTGCATTTATATTCCAAAAATACATAAAAAAATATAAAATTTATATAAAAACACAAAAACATTTACATTCTTTTAATTTTATTGTGTGCTCAACATGTATGACTCTTGTTTTGAATACTTTGATGAATATTTTATTGTACAAGAGAATAGATCCCTTAGTGAGCCACATGGAAGTGAGAATGAAATTTGTTCAAATAAGATCTCCATTGATCCTATTCCTATTTTATTCTCCTCTACAATCTCTTCGATTGACCTTTACCATAGAAGTGAGTTAGGGATAGATGTTAATTCTTCTCCTAATATATGTCTTTTCTATGAGCCTACTTTAGAATATAATTCTTCCCCCTTTAGGGATCAAGCTTTAGGTGCTCCTACAATGTTTTTTATTGATAGGGATGATAATCCTATTTTTTATGAGCCTTTGGATTTGGATTTTGATTACTCTCTTCCTCATGAAGCCATTATGGATGATTCTACTTTTTGGGATGAACCCTCGGATAGAGACGTTGATTTATCCCCTTCTTGTCAAGATGCTCTGATATAAGAGGGTGATTTATTAATGGATGACATATTCATACATGATGATGACTCTTTTTATAAAACACACTCCCCTTATGTGGACATTTTAGAGAAAGAAGAGAACATTATTGATACATTACCTCTGATTGGGATTCCTTCTAGTGATGAGGCATTAGCAAAAAATGATATGAATTCCCTTAATGCTCTCCCTCTTAGTGATGATCCTATGGAGAATCAAGCTCCTACCTCATCTTCTCCTAGAATGTATTATGTTTATCCTTCTTGTGAATCTATAGAACATACTAATGATGACTTAGTGACTATTGGAGTTCAAATGACTTCTTTTCATATGGCTTCTTATAATTTACTAGTTAAACAAGGATTCCATAGTCAAGGATGTGCTAAGCATAAATAGGGAATTCAAATTCCCTTACAGAATGGGGGGCATGAGAATTCTTATGGATTGGGATTTAATCCTCAACAACACATCAATGTTACCAACATATCAAATAAAATTTCAAAACATGATGACCCTATGAAGGAATTTGACCAAAAGGTTGTTCTGCCTAAACTCATTCGTGCTACAATAATTACTAGACCTAAACACAAAAGGAAATGTAGTCTATAATTGAAGATTCTCCCATTTTTTTTCTATCATAGATTTCATGATCACTCTAATGAATATCAAGCTTTACATTATAAGATTCGGCAGCTCATTGATAGTAAAATTATTTATATATCATGTGGCAATGAGTTGTATTTCAATCCTATTTTCTCTAAATAAAATTTATGTTCCTATTAGGGAACTCCATATTATGTAAACAATGTTAGCCTAATCTTTGGGGCCTCATTGTCTTGCATAGCATTGTGAGTGATATAATAGGTCCCCTTTCATCCTTGTCCCTACACTTGGGGGCAAGGATGCCATCCCCTTCTTTTATGTCTTCCCGGGATCCACTTTTCCCTTGATTAAGCAGTATCTATCCATTATGTGATATCCAACATACATGAAAATTTTGGTTTTCATTAAGGATCTATGTCCTTGATTATAACCTATTTCATTGTTTGACATTGGGTTTCCATGGTTGATAAATCTCTCACCTTGGAAACTGAATAGTGTGCTATCCCTCACAAGGGTTACTTTTTTACTTCTTACATGATATCTCTTTTCTGCAGTAACATTTATTGATATAATTTGATATATCCCTTGCTTTCACCCCTGGGGGGCAAGGTATTTTCCTTCTTCCTCTATCTAAGGATCTACTTTCCTTAGCTTAGTGGTAGTTGTTTATCATACAACATTATTTTCTTATAAAGATTTATTTTTTGACTATGGATACCCTCTTATATGGGAGGTGATTGTCCTAGGTCATCACCTCTTCTTTATTTTGAAAAATATGCTTTTGATAAACTCTTGACTTTTGCTTTGGGTTAGAGTTTGACTCTTTCATTCTGAGATTCATCTTCCTCTTCATTACAGGAGACTAGATGATTGAATCTTTGATCTCTCTTTCTTTCAAAGATGACATTTTATCCTAAGCACTCCTTTATGATGGGGGTCTTGTTGATAAGATCTCTTCCTTTTTGAGGATCCTTTTTATATAAGTGACATATACATTTCATGATTATCTATGCTCTTAGAGGTAAGGGTCAATACTATTTGCTAAGGATATAGTGTATATTGTTGTTAAACTGGATATCTCCTTACCTTGTGAAATAGGTATCCTCTTTTCTCTTCCTTATCCTACCTAGTGGGTAGTCATGATAAGGAGGGGGGCATATATAGGGTCTCCCTTGTAATATATTTTATATTAATTTACATTTTGCATTATTCTAAATCCTCGGAAGGTAACACACATAAGTTGCTAAATCCTGAAGAGACACACATTTTTACTTTTATTTTTGCTAAATCCTTGGAAGGTAATGCACATAAGTTGCTAAATCCTGAAGAGATAGCATTTTTAATTTTACACTATGCTAAATCCTTGGAAGGTAATGCACATAAGTTGCTAAATCCTGAAGAGATACACAACCTTTTAAATTTTTCAAATATGCTAAATCCTTGAAAGGTAAAGCACATAAGTTGCTAAATCCTGAATGGACACACATTTTAGATTCCATAGTGATACAAGAATGTAGATCTATGGATATTTTCAAAAGTCGTCAGAAGATGCATTACAATTAAAATCATAGTTAATGGGTGAACATGTTGGGATCTACCTCTTGGTGTTTCATGGTAAGGTGGTCATCTTACTAGGTGAGGTAATCACTATCTTCTTTCTCTCTTTTGATTTCATGCTAATAGGATTAGATCATGAAGCTATGTTATCTATAGTGTTGCTCTTGTCTTTCTTATGTAATCATGTATGTTTCTATGATTGATTCCTCTTTACTTCCATATCTTTATGCATGTATGTTGAGTTATAATCCTTGGTCTAGGGGCTCATGTCCTTGACCTAGTGATGTTCTATCTTGTTGCAATCCACCAGAGTCTTTCTTCTAACTTTACCGAAAGCATGTTCAATTTCCACACTTCCGCTAAAGTGGGGGCTTAATGTATCATATTAAAATGGAAGCACTTCCATGTTAAGAAAATTTATCCCCCCTTAGGGGATCTTTTTGACCACCATCATACAATCCCCTCATCTCTGCATCATCTCTTTCTTATCTTACTATTTAGGTCCCTGATTGGGCCTCTCTGGGCACCTTTTATCCCACCTGGAAATTTTTCTAGGTGTTCTGACCCCCTAGGTTAGGGTCAACCTCAACCTTGACCTAGGTTAGGGTCGACCTCGACCTCGACCTGGGTCCCCCTTCCAAATCTGGAAGCTTGTCGGCTGCTGGAGGTCATCAAAAATTCATTTTTCCCGCTTTCGGGTCGGTTGTTTTGGGTTCCAAAGCTGCAAATCCTAAATTATATTTAATATAGGTCCTCTTCTAGGGGCATGGGTCTAATTGGAATTTAATTCTCCTATGTTAGACTCTCTAGAATATTGTTCCCTAGTTTCATATAAAAGGAAGCTTTCTCCTCTCATTTTCTCTAACCATCAAGCATAAGACGCAAGAGGCAATTCTAATTCTCTCCAAGTGAAATAAAGAAAAAAGTTCAAGCATCCATTGTTATACATGTTTCCAAGATTTCAAGGTGTTCAAGTCTTCCTCCCAAGTTTTCAAGATCTCCATTGAAGATCAAGGATTCAAGATCTCAAGCCTTTGAAGGGATTTGGTTCCAACATTCAAGATTCATCATTCAAACCCTAGATCTAGCCATCATGGTGGTGTGATCTTCCTTCAAGATCCTTTGTGCATCCTCAAGACTTATTCATTCTCTTCAAGGTGGATTCTAAGCATAAAATCATGGAGGTTTATTTTTTTTATTGAGTCCAAGCTTTCATATTTACATACTTTCTTACATTTGAATTACGTTGGCATATCTATTGAATATCATAGCTTCATTATTAGATTCAATACTACTACTTGCTAGCATTCTATACTTTATTTATTTCAAGGTTATTTCCTAAATTGGGGTTTGAATAAAGAAAACCCCTCCCCCCAACAAAAAAACCTCTTTTTATTTTAGGTACAGGTTCAGGACTGCGGATTTGAACTCAGATCTGGATACCCTTTTTAGCGAACTATCAGGATTTGCGAACAGATTTTTTGTCAGACCTGTGCAGGTCAGGGTCGAGATTATTGGGTCAGTGGTGACATTTGTGGGTCAAGTTCAACCTTTTTCTCAAGAAGGTGCTGGATCAGAAAAATATTTCTCAATTTTGTCCGTCTCTGCATTTTTGTTCTGGATTAGGCTTTAGATTTTCTAGAAATAGGCTATAGACCTCAGAAAACAACATTCTTTGATCTGCAATATTTCAAGGTTAGTGCATTTCTCCTATCCATTTCAATTCAAATCCTTAATCATTCTGAATCTATCACAAATTTACATTCATTCACACACATTTTAAGAGGGAAACCTAGGATCTCCTTCTTTATTCTTATTTCCAATATATTGATTTATTTATACATTGATCCTTTTTGGGTTGATCAATTTGGATCCTTCCTTTGTGCATTTGAGAATAAAGGGGAATGTCTTATTTATCCCTCCACTCTAAACATTAAATGTAAGGTGATAAGTGATTTGAGTATCAAAAAACTCTTAGTCTATTAACATCATTTTTCTCCTTTATAGGATCTAGGATCCAATGTCAATCATAAAGTCTTATTTGTAAGGCAAGGAGACACTAGGTGATGTTATAAACCTAGTTGTCTACCTTAGTCATTTTGGAAAAATTTGGGTAGATTAGGATAGAATAGTATAGGGAACCTAAGGAAGGGTAGGAATTTTATTTTAATTCTTCTAAGGTCCCCTATGGAGTAAAAACACAAAAGTTTGCAAGTTTATTCACAATTGTCAATGTTGCATAATGCAACTTTTGCAAAAAGCTGTAAATTTTGAATCCCAAAGTTCAAAACCATTTTTTCGGTTGGAGATGCTTGGGAAATGTATGAAAATGTTGGAAAACCTTACTCCATGGTTGGAGTGAATTGATTGTAAAGTTTTGGCATTGAAATCAATAAAATTCAATTGTTTCTTTGTAATTCTAACTATTTTTCTGAGTGGTACGGATCTGTATAGATCCCAATGCACCATTGAAGGATTTTAAAAGTTTATCTAGTGTCTTAGTTGAATGGTCCAAGTGGTTTTAATTTTTTAAGTGCAAGGGATCAAAAGTTATCCATTTTTTATTGCTCACTAGTCACAGGAAGACCCTAACTACGGTTTTGGGACAAAATCCCTCTTTCCTAGAGACTCCGCCATGGGAAAATTATAAGCCTTGGTTGAGAGAAAGGAGGGGATATGTGATTTAATAATTTTTATGTCTTAGATCAGGAGGCAGTCGATGGAGGGAGAAAATATTAAACCCTTTGGACAAGCATCTAGATGTGACAATCCAGAATTGGGTTTTTAAGGCACAACTCAGGCAAGGGGTAGAATGGAAGTCTAAATAATTCAATTTAGAATTTTTTTGTGATCCCACAAGTTTCCCAATTAGAGGGATTGGAAATTGAATCAATATTCAAGTGCTTGCTTTGTAAAAGTGGCCTATTAGCCCTATTAGGCCTAGGAGAGAATTGAGGACAGCAGGATTTAGGGGATTGGTCAATAATCTTAGCTTGGAGGGTGTTGTTGGTGGATGGATTGAAGAGTCTGAGGGTGTTCAAGACTTTTTGTGGTGGATTTTTTAGTAAGTTTCCTTTAAGAATCCATATTTTCTCCTTGTAGCCCTATATAGGCTTAGGTTTCTAACTTGAGTCTCAGAGATACCTTTGCATGGCGTTTGTGTTTCATTACATCTAAAATTGATGTCTAGCATTGATATAACCCTTGTTCTATCCCTCGGTTAATTGGTTCTAGTTGTGTCATATTGTGCCCTTAAGGGTGTTGAAGATTGGATAGAATATCTAGTCTTGTCTTTGTGGGTTTTGGGAAATCTTTAGTAGATCCCTAGACTGTATGGGAATAAGGGGTATTGTGAAACCCTAGGTTTCTATTTGATATAGTTTGGGGCTCTTCTCCACATAGGTACCAGCCACTACATCCACCTAGTACATAGGAACAAATATGGAATACATAGATCACTCCATGGAACCAAAGAAACATTAGAACCAACAGGAGATACCCCCATAATGCTGAGCAAGGAGAGGCATGACAGGTACACCGAATCAGACTACCAAGAAAAATTGCATGATGATGAACATACAAATACATATAAAGGATGGTTTCATGGAAGGAACACTCGCTGGACACACATCATGAGATTAATATCGTGGAAGGAACACTCACTTGACAAAGGTAGATGGCAAACAAAGAAAACATCAAACCCCTCCATGACACTTTATAATATAGTGCGAGTACAATCAAGAAAAAAATGTGCGAGATCCCAATCATGCAAGAGGACACTTTATCTTAGTGCATTTGCAAACAATAAAAGCTACATAAAAAGATGTATACAATATCTAGAAAGGAAATGATCCTTGGACCTGAAATAACCAAGATTTCAACCAGAATCCCATAAAGAAAAAAAAATAAACAAAATATACATGGATAAAATTCTAGGTGTGAGACCCATAGAAATAGAAAGAGCACTGGATCATCTTTCTGACGCCATCTGGAAGTCAAAAAATGGAGTCCAGAAGAGCAAGATATGGCTCCAGGAGTGAAAAATAGATCGTTGACTTTGACTGGAAAAAAGGATGAAAGATTGAAAATTAAAAAATCTAACCTCCATATTTAGATAGAGCTCAGAAAGAGCTTTCTAATAATATATGGGTAAAATCACAATAATTTGTCACCCTTTTACAAAGGAAAAGGTTAACAACACCAAAACTGTAAAACTTCAAGGGCATAAAAGTCACATTTCTATTGAGAATTTGAAGATGATGTAAACTACAAAAATGTGTGAAATAGGATGAATTATATGCCTATAATTGTTTTTTAAAAATTTGAGCCAAAATTAATATGTTTTTTGATTTTTTATGTCTATTTTTCATTTACTAAAAAATACTGTAAATCAAGGAGTTTACTTCCCGCCAAATCATTATAAGTAAAACATTGTTTTTTCCTCCAATTTCAGAATATGTTTTAGATGACATGTATAGCTAGTGCAAAAAAAATAAAGAAGTGGTTTTGATCTATATTTTTCCCATTATAAATTTTCAAAGTCAAACTTACCTGAAATCAACAGTTTTTGTCTCCCGCCACTTTTCCCCTATCAAAACTATACCAAAAACCAAATAAATTACATATTATTGAAGATTACTCTCTTGTCTAGTGTTTTCTATGTTTTTAAATTTTTTTTGAATTGATTTATCCTTTTTTTATATTTTCTGAATAAACGATTGCTTGACTATTAAAATACCTAATTTAAATATTTTTTAATTAAAATAGACTATGATTAATTAAAATGCTATAAAATCTATATGAAGATATTCTTGACTTTAATCCCTACAAAAGGGTATTTTTGTATTTTAAAAAAAATATCATTAAAAAGACTAAGAGTTATTGAAACATCACTTTTTCTAAAATAATTTTATTTCTATGGTAATTGGACTGAAAGTGGTATAAAACATACATTTAATAGACATTTCCAATTGGAAAAGTTAAAGAACTTATCTAACTTAGCTAGAATGAATTTAGCTAGACTATATGTTTGACCAAAATTAATTTTTAGTTAGAAATACTAAAATTATCTGTGCTCATAAGTTAACCTAAAAGGTGAGATTGTTGTGCTTTTACCCATATGATAGGTCAAAAAATGATACCCTATGCTCAAGATATCGCAAAAACACAACATGATGCTCATTATGGGAAAAAGGGCAAATACAATGACAATTTCATGGCCGTCAAATTTAACCTCACTATCAGACCTACGACCACTGACATCAACACTTGCATATGCATACCTTGCTGCACATGAGGTACTTTTTCAAAAAGTTCAAGCTTTTCAAAGTTTTATAAAAAACTTAATAAAAAGTGTTTTTTTTTTGTATTTTCGAAAAACAAAATTATACAAAAAAAAACAAATTTTTTTGATTATGTTATTTTTTATTTTTTTGATGAATTTCCCCCTCGAAAAAGATGCATCGGTACTTGTACGACCAGAAGGACAAATTTTTTCTCCAGATGTCACGGAGGCCAAAATTGACAAACCTTATATGAAGACATAGGTTTTTGGGCCTTCTAAGTGTGATGGTGAGGTCCATTTGGGCCCAAAATGCTTCCAAAAATAGGTACCCCCTAAAACACCAAAAATATGAAATAGAAAACCTTCTGAAAACACAGATATGAAGAACAAGGCCAAAAAACTATCATGAAGATAACAGGGGCATGAATGGGCAGACAATCCCAAAATCAAGAGTTAAGTCCAAGAAACCTCGAGAATAGACCTACAAGGATTTCTAGGACAATATTAGTTTTAGTGATTTGACGTGTGTGCTACACAAACCAAAGGGTGATTTCATATGGGCATAAAACCTAAATTAAGTGTTTCACCAAATAGATTGATTGGTTGTTAAGAAATATGAAGATTTTCTTGTTGTATCCTTGTAGAGGGAAAGATCAATGAAGAATCAAAGTTTCTCAGTTTGAGAACTTGGGTTCACCTTGTGGATTCTTGCAATGTTGCTCTGCATTAGGTGGTATCAGAGCCACTAAAAGAACCTTGGGCGAGATAAAGATGGGTGATAGGATATAAGACCCCCCAGAGGAAGAAGTTCCCTTAAGAATAACCAATGTTGAGTTGGCCAAGATTGTTAGAGAACAAGTAGCCAGGAACAAAAGGATGGAAAATGAAATCAAAAATTTGAAGAGCCTCCAAGCAGAGAAGAAGAAGAAGAAGGAGGAGGAGGAGGAGGAGGAGGAGGAGAAGAAGAAGAAGAAGGAGAAGGAGGAGGAGGAAGAGGAGGAGGAGGAGGAGGAAGAGGAAAAGAAGAAGAAGGAGGAGGAGGAGGAGGAGGAGGAGGAGGACGAAGACGAAGATGAAGATGAAGAAGAAGAAGAAGAAGAAGAAGAAGAAGAAGAAGAAGAAGAAGAAGAAGAAGAAGAAGAAGAAGAAGAAGAAGAAGAAGAAGAAGAAGAAGAAGAAGAAGAAAGGAAATTAATACTTGTAGAACAAGCACAAATTATAGAAGCTCTTTAGAGAGTTGGGAGAAAAGACCAGAAAGAAGATATACCCATATTTCTTGGGAAGATGAACCCTGAAGAATGCATGGATTGGATAGAAGCTTTTGAAAATCACTTTGAATGTGATGATGTCCTTGAAAAATAGAAATTTCAAGATGAAATGTCTAGCTTTGAGTTGGTGTAATTTCCTACTAAATGAAAGGGTTGAAGAACAGAACAATCATATCTCATCATGGAGGAAAATGTTATCAAAAGTCAAGAAAAAATTTGTACTAGAAGACTATGAAGTTACACTCTACAAAAAATTTCAAAATCTCAGATAGGAGGACCTTGATGTAAGTAATTATACTGAAGAGTTTCATAATATGACACTAAAGGCCAAATTCCCTAAGAGTGAAAAATAGAAGCTTTTAAGGTACCTTAATGGGTTGAAGTTCAACATACAAGATGAAATGAGCTTGTTTAATCAAGAATCAGTTCACAAATTTTTTCAGATGGCACTTAGGATTGAGGAAAAGCACAAGAGGAAATGTGAGCAAAACAATAGAGGTAGAGGAAATAATTTCAGAGGTAGAGGAAAATCCAATGGTAGAGGTTCATATCTAAGAAACCAAGGCAAGTCTACTAATCAAGAATCAGAGGGAGAGTCAAGTAACATAGGTACTTTCAGAGGTAGGAGATCAAACAGTAGGGGAGGATTTGGTGGAAGAGGACCTAGTGTTTTCACTGTTAAATGCTTCACTTGTAACCAGATTGGGCGTCAATCTTTTAGGTGTCCTGAAAAGATTGGTACAAATAGAGAAGGAGGAGATAGAAGGGTGCAGTTGACACAAGAAGATGACAATCAGAGTGTGTCCTCTTATCACACCACAGCTTCAAGGCCTATATCACCTGAATAAGGAGAATGCATCATGTTCAACAGAACACTCTTGAATATTCCCATCAATAAGGAGCTACCTCGAATAAAATCTCTTTTCAAGACCTCTTATAAGGTAAATGGAAAGGTGTTTAAAGTTATTGTTGATTCTGGTTCAAATGAGAATTTAGGTTTTATAGAAATGATAGAAAATATTTGGTTAAAAATAATACCACATCCTAATCCATATAAAGTATCTTGGTTAAATAAGGATCAACAAACCTTAGTTGATGAACAGTGTTGGGTAGATTTTCAGATTGGGGAGTATAAGGATAAAGTTTTATGTGAAGTTATAGCCATGGATGCTTGTCATCTCCTATTATGGATACCTTGGAAATATGATACAAATTCTCAACATGATGGAAAGATAAATGTATACACCCTAGTCAAGAATGGTGTAAGTTTCACAATGACACCTTTACTAGATGATAGCAAGGATATAACTGTGACTAATAGTGTGATGTTGGTAGGTGAAAAAGAGTTCATGAAAGTTATTAAAGAGGAGAAAAAACCATTTTTTTCCATCATTGTCAAAACTAAAATGAAGTCCCAAAACAAACCAAATACTGGAGAACCAAGGAGAAATGTTGGTCCTAGGGAGGTACAAAAACTATTGAATAAGTATAAGTGCATAGTTGCTGATAGTAGTATAGCGTCTTTGCTACCAAAGAGGGAGATCAGTCACTATATTGACCTCATCCCTATATCCACACTACCTAATAAGGCTTCCTATAATTTAACCCCTGAACATAATGTAGAAGTGTCTAGACAAATTGAAGGATTTTTGAAAAAGGGTTTCATTAGGAAGAGTATTAGTCCCTGTGTTCTTCTAGCAGTCCTAGCTCATAATAAAAAAGGTAAATGGAGGTTGTGCATGGGATCAAGAGCCATAAACATGATTACTATCAGATATAAATTTCCAATGCCAAGAATGGAAGACTTAATGGATTGTTTGGGAGGTGCAAGGTACTATTCAAAAATTGACTTGAAGAGTGCCTACCACTAGATCAGAATCAGAGAGGGGGATGAGTAGAAGACAACTTTCATGACCAATGAGGGTTTGTTTGAATGGGTTGTTATGCCTTTTGGTCTTTCCAATGCACCAATTAAATTCAAGAGACTCATGAATGAGGTTCTTAAACCTTTCATTAATCACTTTTTTTTTGTATATATAGATGATATTTTGATTTTCAATAAGAATGAACATGATCACCTAATGCATTTGGATATGGTGTTGAAAAGGTTGCATGCATAACAATTGAGGATCAACTTGGAGAAGTGTGTGTTCTTACAAGAAGAAATTTTGTTCCTTGGCTTTGTCATCTCAAAGAGAAACTTTAAGATGGATCCCTCCAAAGTTGAAGACATTTCGAATTGGCCAACTCCTAAATCAGCCAATGAGGTAAAGAGTTTTCATGGACGAGCTAGCTTTTATAGAAAATCCATTATGAATTTTAGTGGGGTTAGTGAACCAATGATTTATACCATAAAGGGAGGTAGGAAATGTCACTTTGTTTGGAATGATGATGCACATAAGTATTTTGAGTATTTGAAAACAAGGGTTGCACAATAACCTATACTACTCCTTCCTGATTTCCATAATATTTTCACAATAGAGTGTGTTGCAAGAAAGAGAGCTATTGGTGGTGTCTTGAGCCAAGAGGGTAAGCCTGTGGCATTCTTTAGTGATAAAATCAATGAGACAAAGAAAAAGTATTCTAATTATGATTTAGAGTTATATGCTATGGTTCAGTCTTTAAGAAAATAGAGACATTACTTAATACCAAAGGAGTTTGTTGTTTATACTGACAATCATGCGTTGAGTTTTCTTAATAGATAGGAGAAATTGAATCAGAGGCACTTGAAATGGTTGGAATATCTCCAAGCTTTCACCTTCACCATCATGCACAAGAAAGGGGTAGCTAATAAAGTTGTTGATGCTCTCAGTAGGAGGAATCTACTTATTCAACAAATCTATTTGGAAAGTGAGGGAATTCCTACTTTGAAATATATGTACTTAGAAGATGAAGACTTTAAGAAAGTCTATCAAGTTTGGAAGAAATTAGGGGTGAGGTATCATACTAATTTCTCAAAGTTTATCATTCAAGAAGGGTTATTGTTTAAGGGAAGTCAATTTTGTATACCTCTATGTTCAATGAGGGAAAATATTATTAAATAAAAACATTGTGGGAGCTTTTCAGGGCACTTTGGGATAGATAAGATCCTTGATTTAGTAAAAGGTTCTATTTCTAGCCTAAAATGGAGTCAGATATCAGAAGGTTTGTGGAAATTTATTTGATCTGTTAGAGGGATAAAGGACATACCTCAAATCCAGGCTTGTATACACCGCTGACCATCCCTTATAAGCCTTGGGATTCAGTCAGTATGGATTTTTGTTTAGGACTTCCAAAGACCAAGACTGGTTATGACAATGTGTATGTGGTCGTTGATAGATTTTCAAAGATGGATCACTTCATCCCTTGCAAAACCATTCATGATGCTTCTCCCATTGCAAGTTTTTTCTTCAAAGAGGTTGTTAAACTTCATGGTCTACCCTTGTCCATCATCTCAAATAGAGATCCAAAGTTTTTATGACATTTTTGGAGGACACTTTGGAAGAAACTTGGTACAAATTTTTCACTGTCATCTGCTTACCATCCTCAATCAGATGGTCAAAATGAAGTCATCAATAGGTATCCTATGAATTTACTAAGGTGTCCCACACAAGAACATGGTACTACATGGGATATCATATTGGCTAAAGAAGAATTTTCCTATAACAATTCAGTGAACAAAAGCATTGGTTTAACACCTTTCCAAATTGTACAAATGGTAACCATCCTAGGGGTATTTTGGAACTTAGAGATGTGAAAGATTTAGCCAAGAGAAGTGCTCTAGAAGAATTATTTTTTGAGGACATGAAGGAAATTCATGAACAAATCCAAGCCAAACTGAAACATACATCCACTAAATACAAAGAATGTGTAGATAAAAAGAGAAGGGACTTGCAGTTTGAAGTTGGAGAGATGGTGATGATTCATCTCAAGAAGGAAAGGTTACCTAAGGAGAAATACACTAATTTTAATGATGAAGAAGTTAGGTCCTTTAAAAATTTTCAAGAAATACAGAAACAATGCCTACAAGATTGATCTACCTTCTAGTGTTGGTTTATCTCCTATCTTCAACATTGCTGACATCTATGCTTTGAAAGGTGTTGTTGATAATGTCTCTACTGTAGGAGATCAAGATCCATACTTAGAGAAATTTATCCAAGACCTACCCAAACCACTTGCTCAAAAGATAGAGTACATTACTGACAAGAGAGTGGCTAACCAAACGAGAAGGAAAACTTACTATGAGTTTCTAGTCAAATGGAAAAACCAATACCTGAAGATACTTCATGGATGACACCTAAAGCTATTTAAAATATTGGACTCAAATTTGCATACATACCAACTCAAGAGACTTGAGTTTCTTTTTCCAAGAGGAGTATGGTGTCGAGCACCCTCGGCTTATTCTGTGATAGGATAGTTTTGTCCGCATTTTCAATTCTAGGATAAATTTTATTTTAAGAATAAAGGATTGATTCATTGGATCATGGACTATCATAATATATTGGTCTAATTTCTAAGGCTAAGGGTCTTAAGGTACACTATAAACCTTAAGGTCTCCTTAAGCCATTAAAACCAGAGATCCTGTCATTTTGGTGTTTTAGTAGTTTAGGATTAAATTTTATGTTTTTGAACCTTAGTCCAAGGTTATGTCATGTTTAAATTCCTCCATAAGTGTTGGGAATAAGTTTTTTTTTTCTTTTGCAACATTTCCAAAAAATTGTCAAAATGTTGTCGAGCAAAGTTGCATTATTGTTGAGCAAAGTTGTATTGTTGCCGAGCAAAGTTGCTTATTGCCGAGAAACCTGACATAGTTTTGTTTGGTATTCTAACAGCTAAAAATATTAGAGGGGTAGTTGAATTGATGGTATGATATTATATTTAGGTCTAAAAATACTCCCTTAGAGAAGAGAGTGAGAGGAGAGAAAGAGAGATGTATGACTTGACAAGTTTTGAAGTAATATGAGCATTTTTATGAGAATTCTGAGTGTGTACACAATTTTATGGATCCACTAAGAAAAATAAGTGATATATTTTGTTTATTTTGTGTGTTTAATTTCTGTTGTAGTTGGTTTCATTCAATTTAGAGTTGATTTGCATAAGTTAGAAGCATTTTCGTAAACGTAGTATAGGAAAGCTCTGAATTTGGGCCTAGTCAAGAAATGTAGCCCTAACTTTGAATTTATCAAGTGGATTTTCATGGACAACCATAAAATAAAATTTAGGGGCATGTACTTTGAGATTCCAAAATCTCAGAACTCTGATGTTGTGTTTGTATTTTTGAGATAAAGCCCTAGGTCAAATATCCTCATGTATTTGACGAGTCAAGTAAGTAAATGTATGAACAGATGAATGAATCGGATGATGGGAATTTTTACTTTGGTTTTTTAGGTATTTAAGGGTATTAAAATAATCATGGGTGGTTGTGGTAATTCTGTGTACCCATCTCTTATCACCTACTATGCAAACCAAACCTAATTTGGCCAATTAGGTGGGTGTGCCTTATAGGGATTCAGAGGTGCTGGAGTAGAGTCAATTTTTTCCACTTTGTGGTTTTTCCTAAATTCTAAAAGGGCATCTAATTCTAAAATTTATTTACTAGGTCCCATCCCTAATTTAAGAGTTAAGTCCAAGAAACCTCGAGAATAAACCTAGAAGGATTTCTAGGACAATATTAGTTTTAGTGATTTGAGGTGTGTGCTACACAAACCAAAGGGTGATTTCATGTCCATAGAACCTAAATTAGTGTTTCACCCAATATATTGATTGGTTGTTAATAAATATGAAGATTTCCTTGTTGTAGCCTTGTAGAGGGAAAGATTTGTGAAGAATCAAATTTTCTCAATTTGAGCACTTAGGTTCACCTTGTGGCTTCTTGCAGTGTTTCTCTACATCAGTGTGCACCCTATAGGGTGTGCATCCTATTTGGGACACACTAAAAATGATCGATATGCCAAAATTGAGGCTCAACATGCCGAACCATATGGCGTGCACCCTATACTTCTTTGTGGACCAAAACATTGAGTGACATCCTTTTGATCCCCCATATTTCTGCACTTACCCTAAGCTTAAGTAAAGTGTAATTAGTACCTAAGTGTGAATTAACCAAGTAAAATGTCTTAATTACACCAACAATGGGACATAGATTCTCAAGATCGCAAATCTACTTCAACATATTACTTCTCACTTGGTTCTATTCTAGTTTGTTGGTTAATTTTAAGATGTAATCTATAATTACAGATTTCATATAAAAGGTTGAGTATCAAGAGGAAATTGATTTTTCCACTAAGGCTATTTTCATTGAATTTGGAATTCAATTAAAAATAGGTTATAGTATTTTTTGTGATAACCAAAGTGTAGTAATAATATCAAGGAATGTAATACATCACAAATAGAGAAAACATAATGAGATCCATATGTACACTACAATTGGGACTCAACTTATTCAATAAATTATCATTAGTCTTAATTATTATCCAACAAAAAATTATATCACAGACATCTTACCCAAAATATTCCTTCCAATATTGAGTTCCTTCATTTGTGAGCTTTGTTAGGGGTGCAATAGGAATCTACTTCAAGATGGACTTCTCAGAGTCCTTCACTCTTTCTACTTTGGGACCTATGTGAGGTTCTTCTTTTTGGGGGGACTCCTTTTTTGGTGGGGATATCTTTGTACATTTTTACCTTATGAAGATTCACTTGTCAAAACCCATCTTTTCGCCCAATTACACTAGCTTGAAAGGTGAGATGTTAGTGTAGATTTTTTTATTATCCTTATGTTAACGGATATTTTCTTACATATTTTATTAAGTTTTCTTAGATTAATTAGACTTGGTTATTAGAAGGATACATGGCATAATTTATCAATTACATGTGTCACTTGTACATGTCTTTGGGTAGTATAGTCTTACGCCCTCTTTTTGTATTTATATACCACCTCTCATATCCATTTGTTTGTCTTCATCTTAGTTACAACCATTTAATTTTGTATTAACCAAGTAGGTAAAACTTCACCTATTTTGGGATTTTGAAGTTTTAACAATTCTTATATGTAAATATCTATATTTTTACTATATATACAACACTCACCTATCTTCTATATTAGTCACAAAAACAATTATTAGCATCGCCTATACTCTCTTTCATTTTATATCTCAAGCTCTCTCTTTCTAGGATTATCTCTCCATTTTTCTATGTTGATCTTTGATCATCAATAGAGTAGAGTGCATGTGATCTATAACAAAAAAAGATCTTGGCTCAAATTTTTGTTTTTCATAGAATCTAATATAGAAATATAATTTATGAGGTGAATGGAAGTACCAAACATTCTCAAATTGAGCTGCTTTAAAAACTCTTTTTTAGAGGGTTATGAGATTAGATCCCCACATTTCTATGGAATTTATAAATCATGGAGAGAAATATGGGTAAATTTTGGCATTGAAGTCTCTAAGAAAAGTATAGCATAGGACATGAGCATTAGTATTAAAAGAATGAAACTTTACTATTCTTGAAAGGGTGAGGGGGTTGGGGGTGTGGGGGGAGTGGTTATTTATCAAATTATAAGCTTTCTTAGAGACTATTCAAAAACATTGGAATGAGGTGTTGTAATAGATCATAAGGTATGTGACTTTAGAGGGCTAATACAAAGTTTCTTTTCACTTTTAAATTTTATTTCATAAACTATTTTAAACATGCGAAGCTTATATATAAGCTTTCTTAGAGACTATTCAAAAAAATTGGAATGAGGTGTTGTAATAGATCATAAGGTATGCAACTTTAGAAGGCTAATACAAAGTTTCTTTTCACTTTTAAATTTAATTTCATAAACTATTTTAAACATGTGAAGCTTATATATAAGCATTATTTTCTCACTACTAATGTCTCTAGAAAAATAATTGATGACTATTTAATCTAGCAATTCTATTAAGCTTACTAGTTTACATTTAATTTATTAAGTATGCAATCATGTAAAATGCTTAAATGTTGTCCTTAATTTTTATCCTAGGATGAGACATGAAGAAGATAATCTGGTTATAGATTGTTCATGATTATCTCTTTAAGAGGCGTAATAAGACCTACCAAAGACCCCCAAATTATTCATAGTTAAAACACTATATAATGGAGCTACTTTCATGGTAGGGGTTGTGAGTGTCAAATGATGCACCTGTTACCTGCGACACAACACTTCAATAAGTCATTAGATTAGTGAAAAATAGCATAAAAGAGCAATGGTTAGATACAAATCACTAAAATTGACTTATTGCTCCCTATCTAGGAAGAGTTTGAAAAATGTCATAATCATGCCCTCAGATTATGCACCATTCAGTGACAATACACTCCTAAGAATCAGATATTTAATTGAAAACTAAGCTAAATGAATAGAAAGCATGTAATTAAGCTATGAAAACTGACATTATAACAATGCATGGAATTGAAACTAAAATGCTATAGATATCTAAACAACGTAACAATGCAATTTAACTCTAAAAATGAGGGCCATTTTCTCTCAAAAATGTCTTCTATTTATAGAAAGAGGGGTTGAAAATGGGTGGTTCAGATGCAAAGTTGAAGAGAGGTCAGGATTCCACTAGAAGAGAGCACATAGATTGTGCTTCTTCAAGTGCATTTAGGGAAGAGACCCAAGAAGACTCTAGAAGATAAGGCTCATAAAGAGGGTGTAAGAGGCATTTATGAGGATGGGCTTGAGTCAAATGCATTAAATGCAAGCATTTAAGAGGCATGGGGAGAGA
>MU227294.1:1598079-1615188 GCA_018584345.1 Thuja plicata
CGATGTTGCAGGCAGAACGCGTGGAAGGTAGGTTAGAATTGCAGTTTATTATTCATATATTTTCTTAATGCATTACTAACTGGCAATTTACTTTATAATAAACTGGCATCATCTTTTGACTTTAAATTTCCTATCCTATCTATCACAGATATTTTGATTAATTAACGATAAAGGTCCTTCATTTTCCCCAATTATATCTCTTCTATTTTTTATTATAGACACTCTATGATTTGCATGCAGGGCAGTCTTTAAAGCCTTTTCTTTCTGCATATGCAATTATATGGGGTAGGACAGTTGTTGGTTTAAAAGATAAGGAGTGACTTTCTGTATGCTAGGTATCACTCCTCTCATATGTAAAGTTCTCTTGGTGGAGGTTTCACGTTACTGAATTGACAACGTAATTATCTGGTGGTATATCCAAGAGCATATTCTTTGCTTTTTAGAGCATGTTTTTTTAATTAATTATGCTAAAGGCATTTTCTTATTTGAAGTGCACAACCTTCTTTTTTTCACATTAATGGTATGTCGAATTTTAATGATTTGTTTGGTATGTCTCTATATGCCGTTAAACATAGAGTGATAAAAAAATGGTCATTCAAAGTTTTATTCATATCCGCTATTATGTTCGGGTATCAATAGTCTTTATTCAAAAATGCTAGTACTAGTGGTCAAATGTCTCAATAGTCATTACGAAATGTCCCAATAGCCGTGCAAAATGGGTCCATTACCAACCAAAAAAGCTAAAAAATGATTGGCTTGGTTTCAAAAAAAATCTATTAATGGACTTTAGTCAATTTTTTCCTCTTGACATCATAACAAAATGTTCACAATATTTTAAAAATAAAAAAACCTAATAAATGTGAAAACTTTGTGAATTGTTCATCAATATTTGAAAGAAATCTAGAATGGTGAAACTTTAGATTCCGTGAAACTTTTTCCACGCATCTGCTTAAATTGTGGAAATCTGCATTAATTTAAAATATATATTTTTAAAGAATTAATGACATAACGATTTTTTATTAAACAAAATTTGAAGTCCATGGACAAAAAAATTAAAGAGATTACAATGCAAACTATTGTGCATAATGGTTTTTGAGAAAACGCATTCCCAGTCTTTAGAAATTTTGAAGCATCGTAGAGGCATAAGATAGCAGAATTTATGTGGACTACAAACATCGCTGTAAATCATCACAGAACTGTGCATTGGCTGATAATATTTGTCATAATCTTTGGTTAATATGAGTTATAATCTAAAAATTGGTAATCCAATTAGCAATCTTCATAGTTGAAGAATGTTCAATCTCATTAGGTTTATGTTTCTTTGTGCAAATCTTGAAATCTATTAATATAATACTTCTAATTTAATTAAAATATCTAAAATTATTATATTTAATTTCAAATTTTTTTTTAAATATATTTTTAATTCAATTTCAAATCGTATTTTTTCTAGTTATCTTTAGTAACTTTTTACAATAGAAAATGTCTTTTGAAAAAATATATCTTTGATTCTAAATTTTATTTTTCATTGTTAGCTTTAGTAATTTTCTATAAAGCAAAAAAAAATTATTTTAAAAGGAAATAAGTTTTCACATAAATTAATTAGTTATTTAAATTGTCATATTCAATAAAATCATTTTTCATATAAAAAATTTATTGAATACAATTAATTAGTTATTCATTATACTATTAAATTATTAAAAAAATAAAAAATAGATTATATTCTCATTTTAATTTTAGATATTTTGAAAAAAACATATTTTTAATTCAATTTTAAATTTTATTTTTGATAGTTGCTTATAGTATTCTAAATTGTATTTATCATAATTAGCTTTAGTAATTTTCTATAAAGGAAAATAATTTTTCATATAAAATTAGTTAGTCATTCATTATTATTCAATTATTTCAAATTATTTTAATAATATATTATTAGCTAATTTTGTTGAGTTTCTTCAACATAATACTATCTAATGTAAATATTAAAAAAAAAATCATATATGTTTATTAGCTAGCTTTAATAACTATATAATCACCTTTTAATATAACAAAAATTATTGAATATAATTAATTAGTTATTCATTATACGATTAAATTAATAAAAATAATATTTTAAAAATAGATTATGAATTGATTTTATTGTATTAAAAATTATATTATGTAATATAATCTTTATTCCAATTTTAGCTTTTGTGTTGAAAGGGAAATTATTTTTTTTCTTTTAAAGAAACATAAATTTTCCTTGATTAAGAATTAGTTATTTGTTCATTTTATACTATATAATTTAATTAAGACATCCATTAAGATATTATTTTGATTTAATATATTTAGAAAAAAATATTTAATTCAATTTTAAAGTTTGATAGCTACATTTAATCTTTGAATAAAAAAACTTCAATCTAATTTATTAGGGTTGGGGCTCTTAGAATTAGAATTTGAGTTGAATTAGGATAACCCTAAAACCTAAATCCTAAACCTTAATCCTAAATACTACATCGTGGAAGTTAAACCCTAATCCTAACTCTAACTACTTAACTCTAAACCTAAATGCTAAACCCTAAATCCTAACCTAAGCCTTATGTTAAACCTTAATCCTAAATGGTAAAACCTAATTCTAAATACATAACCCTAATCCTAACTCTAATTATTAAACCCTAATCCAAAATGCAAAACCCTAATTCCAACTCTAAATGTAAAATCTAACCTTGATATAAACCCTAATTGTAACCGTAATGCATACACATACCGTAACCCTAACCCTAGCCATAACCATGAATACTAAACCAAAATGCTAAAACCTCATCCTAAATGCTAAACATTAAATCATAAATCCTATGCTAAACCTTATATCGTAAATGTTAAGCTAAACCATAATCTTAAATGGTAAATCCTAATCCTAAATTCTAAACCCTAATTTTGAATGCTATACCCTAAATGCTAAAACTAACTCTAACCTTAATTCTAAATATTGAATATTGATCCTAAATGATAAACCCTAAATCTTACTTAGTAAATAAACTACAATCATAAATGTTAAACCCTAATCTTAATAATAAATGCTAAGACCTAATTCTAATTTTAATTATAAATGCTAAACCCTAATCATAAATGTTAAACCCTAATGCTAGTCCTGATTGATGAGCCCTTGTCCTAAATGTTGAACCCTAATCGTAACCCATAACCTAAATCTTAATCCTTCCCCTAGCCATAATACTAACCATGAGAGATAAAGAGAGAGAAAGGGTAAGAGAAGGGGAAGAGGGTGAGAGACATGAGATAAATGTAAAGGGTAAATAGGGCAGAAGATAGTGAGAGGAGGGAGGGGAGAGAGTGAAAGAGAGTAATTAGGGGGAGTGAGATGCGTGAGAGACAGAAAGTGAGAGAAGAGGGAGAGCGTGAAAGACATGAGGTAGAGATAGATGGTAATTAGGGGGAATTTATATAGTGAGAGGGGGATGAAGAGAGATGAGGTAGAGAGAGAGGGGTTGGGAAGAGAAGAGGTAGAGAGAGAAAGAGGATAATTAGGGGATGGAATAGATAGAGATGATAATGGGGAAGGAAGTGGAGAGAATAGAAAGGGGGATAATTATGAGGAGGATATGTATGAGAGAGAGTGAGAGGGTGAGAGACATGAGGTAGAGATAAAGGGTAAATAGAGAGAGAGAGAGAGAGAGAGAGAGAGAGAGAGAGAGAGAGAGAGAGAGAGAGAGAGAGAGAGAGAGAGAGAGAGAGGGAAGAAATGGTGAGAGGGGGGACACAGGGAGAATGTGATGGGGTTCTAGATTCCTCCTCTACAGAGTCAGTCTAAATCTGTTCTGAGGTCACTTTCTTTGACCTCCTAGGGTATTTTTAAGCCCTAAATTGGAGTAAGTCACTAATAACTTTATCTCCTTCTCAGGAACTGGTTCCCATGAAAAAAAAGATTTCCTCTACCAGAAAATAAAAATCAAAGATAATCTAAAAACACACTCTGCAACTTTTTATTAACTTCTTAAATCTATATCTAAAAACTCCTCTGTCTAAAACACAAACTGCATCCAACTATATATATCCCACGTCCTTCAACAACTTTCACCAACCTCATCAATGAAGGCATGGGCGATCATTACGTAATCTTCCCATCACTTGAACAGGTGTAACTACCCATTTAAGACAAAGATGACACGTAAGGAGCCGTTACAATTGACGAATTTGGTCACAAAAGAAAAAGTTGTGATTTCTGGGTCATTAACCGACGTTACCAAGCATTAGTATCGAGCGCCAGAATAAACTAAGCATCAACACCGAGCAATAGTACAAGTCAGACATTAGAGAGAAAACCCGAGCAACATCATTGAGCGACATCATCGAGTGGCTCGAGCAGCATCACCAAGCAACATAGTGTAGACCGAGTGCTAGAACTGTCCAAATACCAGTGTAAACCGAGCATTTCATCTTAATGCCTTTTCACCATCTTCGGTTTCTAATGCCTTAGTTGGATTTCTAGAGGCTTTCAAACTACCTCAACACACACAAAACTAAAAAACAAGCAACTAAACAACTATGGTGTTTGTTCACCAAATTGACCTTGGTCATTACAAAAGTGGTTGAACAAAACACCTTACAAATGACTTAGAATCCCAAAATGCTTTCTAACCTAGGTGCTCCTGAACCATACTCCCCCAAAAGAGAGGAATCAACTTCTAGGTGATTGGATCAAGTCAGGGTTGATTCCTAACTTCTTGAAGTCGGTCTCTTGGACCCATGTAGCCTCCGAATTAGCTTTTCCTTGGCATTTTACCAGATGTTTCATGTAGGCCTTCTTTCTAGTCTTCTTAGAAACTCTTGAATTCAGAATCTTCTTGGCCTTTAGTTTTGGTGTAACTAGAAGTTTTAGTGCTTTGAGATCCTCTATATTCACTACCAGATTAGGACCTCCTTCTGGAATTGGTCCTTTGTAGGATGCTAGATCTGCCACATTGAAAACTTGAGATAATCCTATGTCAGTAGGAAGACCAACTTTATAAGCATTAGACCCATACTTGGCCATAATTGTAGAAGGGCCTATCTCCCTCATTTGAAGCTTACGCAAAACACCCTTTTGCAGCCTGGCTTTATTTAGGTTCACCATAACTAGATCCTAAACTTGAAACAAAACATATCTCTTCTATGTATCTACCTTCTACTTGGTGTGGGTTGTACTTTCCACTAATGCTTTCTTTACTGTATCATGGACTTCTTTCATTGATTTGGAAAAATCTTCAGCATACCCACTCTTCTCTACATTACCTCCAAGATCCCTAAGTTCACATATACCCCTAGGATGAATCTCATATACTATTTCAAAAGGGCTCTTTCGAGTGCATCTGTTAACCGTATCATTATAGGAAAATTTTGCTTGAGAAAGTAGTTTATCCCATGATTGTCCATATTCTTTGGTGAGGCATCTCAAAAGATTTCCTAAACTTTGGTTCACCACTTTAATCTAACCATTGGTATGTGGATGATATGCTAAGCTAAAGGAAAGATTTGTACCAAGATTCTGCCACAAGGTTTTCCAAAAATGACTCGTAAACTTAGAGTCTTGGTCTGATACAATACTCAAAGGTAATCCATGTATCCTTCTTCTCTAAAGAACAAATTTTCTATGTAACATGCTGTTAATCTCTAAGTTTTGTTGATGATTAGTGACCAACACTTAGTCATTCACTTATGCAGTTTTTAGTTGCCTATCATTGTGGCCGAGCTAAAACTATGCAAGGCCGAGCAACATTGTCGATCAGTATTCAGGTTGTCGAGTAGTATCATGTCGAGCCAAGTAGGATACTCAGTGCCAAGCAACAAAGATGATAAGTGCCGAGTAGAAAAAAATTTGTATACATGTCTGGAATGATTCAAACTTTGAGGATAAGTGTTCAGGCCGACTTATATAAGCATTTTAGGCCGACTTATGTATGCATTTAATATTTTACTATGAAGTTGGTTATGCATTTAATTGTTTTATCTTATGCATGATCTATTGTAATCATTAATTGTAATACCTTCAAGGTATGGGTATTATATCTTGATCGTTGATCTAGATCTCGCTATCAGACTTGAACAGATATATAAGATTGCTTCTAAACCCTATTTTGTAAGAGTGGAGAGAAGTGTGTGTGGTGACTATATTTTTCAAGCGAAATGCATAGAGGGTTATTTTGTTAAGAAGCAGAGATCAAGAAAAGTGACAGCATAGTAAACAATAGAGTAAATTTATATCAGATTGTGAGATCATAGAAGGTACTGGAAAGAGGAGATCCATTATCAGCATCTGAGTGCATAACGAAGGATCAATACTTCAAACATTCTACTCATTGTATCAGGTGAAAATCTCTTAACAGAGTGGTACTAGTAGACCTTTCTAAGTCTCCTAACATAGTGCTTACTTTATTATAAGTTGAAATCCTTTCACAGGGTAGATTGTAATGATCTTTAGCTCTTAACCCGATAGACCTTTAACAGGGTAGATTGCATTTTGTAATCAAACTTTTGTATCCCTAACAGGCACACTTTATTACTGCAGTAGTGGAGAATTTTGTGGGTGTCATCGCCACCCCAGTTTTACCTATTTGGATTTCTAGGTTACCAAGTTCTTGTGTTATGAGTTATTTATTTCATTGTGTGGGTGCTATTTGATATTACATTAGATTCATATATGTATGAATGTGGATCAATTTGTTCTAAGTGTTTAAATTTGAAGATCTGATTCACCCCCCCTCTCAGTATCTTGCTTTCCCATTATTGTGTTTCCAACAATTGGTATCAAAGCTTAGTTCTCTAAAAGGTCATAATCAGCTTGAGAATACAGATCTTGAGATGGAGATCTACAATATGGGTAAATTCATTGAGAGTCAAAAGAATTATATTCAGCTAGCACTACAACAACTTGAGACAACAAAACAGGAATTAAATAAGTCCTTCACTGCAAGAAAAGATTTGGCCAAACAAATGAATGACACTCATTATTAGGAAGAGGACACCACAAATCTATTTTAGAATGGAGATTCTACTGAGAGTGATGCAGCAATAGCAGATCTACTGGAAAAGAACAGTGCACTATGTGAAGAAGTCATAAACTTGAAAAAGGAACAAGAAGCCCAATCAATAAGAATGTGTGAAGTTGTTGAACAGAAAAAGAAAGCCAAAGATGACAAGGCTATGGTAGAAGAAGACAAAGAGAATGATGACTATCAGACTTGATGAAAGAACACATGATGTACAAACAATGACAGTCAATCAAGTTGACATGGAAAATCAATTACTACTTGTGAATCAGGAGACCAGTAGGAAAGAATTGGAGATTGTAAATCTTAGATCTGAGAATAGAAAGTGGAAAGATCAATTGAGATCTGAGAAAGAGCTTAACAACAGAGTGAATGATACCAATGCAGCTATGGGCTACTTTGAACAACTGGTGGAAGCATCAAGAAGACCTAAAGAATCTTCTAGATTAGGTCACACTCAACAACATACAACCACTAAAGAAGGAGAATCATCTAAGACATGTGAAAGAAGGTATTCAAAGCCAAGAAGCAACAAACCTATTTTCCACAACTATGGGAAACCAGGTCACACAAAAAAGATTTGCCGAAGCAAAAATGGTAAGTCCAATCCTAAAACTAACTTTAATGGTTACTCCTTTAACTATAATAAGTTTGGACATCAAGCACGTGAATGTAAGACAAAGGAAAGGAACACACCTAGACTCAATGGTAATTTCTATAACTGTCATAAATATGGTCAAAGAGCACAAGATTGCAGATCTAAAGGTAAACAACAGTGGACATCAAAGGCACAAGAGAAACCACCAAGAAAAGGCAATACTTACAAGTGGGACTACAACACATGGCATAGTTGTCATTACTGTGGTGAGTATGGACATGTTCCATAAAATTGCATAAGGACACATTTCAGAGGAAAGTCTAAAAGTTGAATCAATGGAAGCCTAGTTTGTCACAGTTGTCTGAAAATTGATCATACAAGGAAAGATTGTAAGACTAGGGTACCTACTCCTAATGTTAAGCAGATTAGAGCACAGATGAACCTGACATGGGTTAAGAAGTCTGAACCATGCAGCAGTGAAGCTAGTGAAGCCGAGGTCACCCAATCTAATGGATCAGGTGATCACATCATCTCCAGCTACGCAAAAGAGATATGTAAGGAACTGCATCTAAAATTCTTATCTTACATCAGTTCCTAACATGAAATGCACCAAAGTCCATATTTGCATATGTTAAGATGCACCAAGACATATTTTCAAGATAAATTTTGACAAGAGAAAATTGCACTATAGGTGCCGAGCACCAATCATGGACACTAAGGCCGAGTTCTTTAGTGTGTGCCAAGTTTTGTTGGCCGAGTAAGTTTTGTGAAAGATGAGTTTAGTAAGCCGAGTAGGATGCAAGTTCTATTAGAAATCCAAGGATAGCTATCTTGCACTAACTCAATGGGTAGAACATTTATTTCTTACCTACCTTGACCTTTCGAAGTCTATAAAGGATGAACAGTTTATTCTTCATTTTGACCTTGTGGTTTTAACTGTTTACAGAACGATTGAAGTAGTTGCAGAATCGATCTTAACAAAGTTAGCATCAAAGATTTTGTCAGCGTGCCATCAAAAATCCTACGGTGAATAGTATGAAGCACTAGTTGCCAAGGTAATTTGTTCTTCATCTCTCAAACCCTAATTTTAAGATTATGGCTACAAGCTCTTCCGCACCAGCTAAAATTATGGAGGGAGAACAAGAGAAAATTTAGTTAGTACAGAGTGATGAATGTGCACCTCTTAACTTTCGAGCCATTCCTGAAAGTGCAATTCAGAGTGATTTAACAGGAGCTCTCTCATCCATTCCACCCAAGGTACTTATGATCCATCATTTTTGATTGTGTTACATGGTTAAGATTCATGAAATAGGTGATAGTGAATTAAGGAAAGCCTACAGCAAATTGTGTGTCGATGGAGTTCTGAAGGGAGAATTCAAACATTTAGCAGAAAAAGGGTTAACTCATGCCCTAGATTTTCCACAAGGTTTCAAAGATGAATGGATTCAAGTTATTCTTAGCTGAGTTCATGATATGTGTATATAGTTGGATAATGGACTAGTAAAGATAACTAGGAACATGATTCATCGAGTGACTAGATATCTTGTAGTGAACAAAAAATGGACAATGAGAGATAACAACAAAGAGGAAATTACACTGAACACTGGAGCCGTATGGAACAATAGAGGTATGACTATCTCTACAATTAAAGACCTAGAACTTGATTTTGGAGTAAGAGTTATAGCACATAAGTTCTAGCAGTCGAGTAGATTGGATAGTGTTCCTTGTACAGTCGTTGACCAGGCATGGAAAATTGTTAACAAGAATCATACATATGATCTTGTCGAGATACAACATACACAATTAGCCGAGAACCTAGCATCAATCAGAAAGGCTAAAAGCTCATCATGTAAACTTGGTTCTTTACTAGTCTATATATTTTTCTACATTCATGATACATTTCCTACATTGGGAAATATTGTTTGGAAAAAGGATAGACCCATTACAGTTTAGATTAGTTAATGTATTGAGAAATTAGGAGGTAATTTCAATAGCATAATGGGGAGCTATTTTGTGGAATTTAAGAAGAGAATGAGATTAAGAACTAGGATTCCTAGATCACTAGTGGAGAAGCACTATGAATAAATTTATTTTCTAGTTGATACATATAACACTTATATCTAGGCTGTGACACCAAGGATAACATGTTTAGAAACATTTCCATATGAAACTAACAGTGATGAAGCATCAAAAACCATCATTGCACTCCTAGCTGAGCCAATTGATAATACAGTAGAAAGGTTTGGAAATTTTAATGAAGCCAAAGTAAAAATTTCAAGAAGTTTAACAGAGGGAACCATGGAGAGGAAAATAAAGAAGATTGTGAACAATATAAAGAAAATGGTTGGTTTGGGTAGTGATGAAGAACCTGAGGATGCACCTTTAGGCCTATCCATAAAACAAGATGAGGATATGTCTACAGAAAAAGTAAGTGAGTGCATCTGAGGAGATCACTAAGAAAGCTAAGGGTAAAAGACCATCATTTGTCATAGTAACCAAGTCGAGCAAAGCTAAACCTAAGGTTACACCTCCTGCAGCTAATTGTCTGAGGACTAGAGCATCTACTGTTACTTCTCCAACAGTACAAACAAAAGTATCTGGAAAGAGGAAGGTTGGAGAAAGAAGTTCTAGAAAGGAAGCTAAAATTGCTCCTAAGGCTAAGCCAAGTAAACCAGCAAACAGACCTAGGACGAGACTAGAATTGGCGACAGATAGTGATGATGAAAAGAATGAAATTGATGAACCCAGTAACATACCTACAACACAATTCAAGAAACCAACTAGTATTGATGAGGTATGTGACACTTTGAGAAACTCAGCAGGGTTAGGCACTTTCAAATTCATTAAGTATGAGAAACTAAGTATTAGAGATAAGCACAAAGTTTAGGAAGAACTTTTGGATATGATGAGTACTTTCAAGTTAACTCCTACAGAGATAGGAAACCATGTACCAAATGAATTGTATGAGTTTCTGTCAAGCAAATGGGAATTTGCACTTACAACAGAAAGAAAGATCACGGAAGGAACTTTAGCCAAGGTAATACCTAATTTGACTTCAAAATAGAGAGCCAAATTCATTGTAGAATACAAGAATAGGTTTGTTCCTAAACTTAGAGGTTATGTTGTTTTGAAAAATGATATTGAAGGATTAGTACAGCAGAGTACAAGGATTTGGAAGGAAACCTTTGGACTGATAGTTCCAAAAGATAACAAATATGATGTAGGAACATCTAATCAAAAGGCAAAAGAAGTGGAGATCACCCGTGAGCCACCGGTGACTCAAGGTCAAATTTCTACATAATAGGACAAGGCTAAAGATGCATCAGACTCAACAAAATTTGTTGATCTGACTGCAGACAGTCCAATTGACTACATAGTTGATGATTCAAGCAATTTGAATGCTGAGGAACGGGACATGCCGAGTGGTACAAACACTGATTCACCTATTAAGGAAACTGAGACTAAAGGAGAAAAGATGATTGTATCTAAAGAGAAAATTGATGAGATAATTGAAAAAATCAATGATCAGATAAGTGAAGAGAAACATCAAACAAACGCACAAGAGGTAACTTCACAAAATCCACCTATTTTAGAGGTTGTTAAAATAGTTTTAGATAGTGGTATAGTGGTGAAGGATACTATTGATAAGCCTAAGGAACAAGAGGCAATGCAAGTGTTGGTTGATCTACCGCACTCTGCATCAGCCACTCCCACAGGTCCTAAAAATAGAGGTATGCCTAATCCATAGACAACCCTGACAGAATCAAAAGAGGCAATGGAAACTGATACTCTGTCAGGAAAAGGTATTATGCAACCAAGCATTAGCTCACCAGAGTTGAAGAGAAAGAAAGTTCTGAAGAAGAAGTCTCAAATTCTAGATGTCACATTAGATGAGGTAATTGTGATTTGACAATGGGATCCTAATGAATTATCTTTTGAACAAATAGGGACTCTTCAGGAATTACTCAAGAGGAAGAAGAGATAGGAAGAGATGAAAATAGAATAGAAGAAAAAGCAGGTGTTGCATGACATCAAGGACATATTTGCAAAGGCTTTTGACTTAGAAGATGAAATGCCTCAAGCTCCAATTATTGATCAGTTAGTCAACATTGTACATAAGGTAACTTATGATGATATTAACAACAATGAAAAAATTCTACAATGGTCCGAGAGGAGATTCAAGAGCAAAGTTCTGCGGAAAATCTTAGAGGAGATTGCAACAAAATAGGTTGAGCTTTCTACTCTTGTAGAAATTGTGGAAAAAGTTACAACAAATGTTTATTCTTTGTACAGGAAATTATGTGATGTTGAATTCTTCACAAAGGATAATCTAAAGCTTGTTGAGAAGCTACAGTTAGATTTATGATAAATTGGAAATAGTTTGGGTAAGGATACTACTTCTAGTTCTTTACATTTTTCTAAGTTGATCAATCCACAATGGAGAATAGCCGAGCTTATGGCTGAAGATGGTCAAATTAGGGCCAAATTGATCACTATTCAAACAAGCATGTTGCCTCACTTGGAGGTAATACACAAGGAACTTTTAGATGCAAAAGAGTTATCACAGAGAAATGCAAATCTCTCAACTGTAGAAAGTTTAGTGAGTCTAGCTACCGAGCTAAAAATGAAATTGGAAGTTATGAAGATTGCTAAGGAAAGTTGGGATGCTACATTTGAATCCACCCTACAGCTTCATAAACAATTTTTGGATAAGTATAACTTAACCCCACCAAAAATCATTGACAGAAACAAGGGGGAAGTTGGTAAGGAAGATGGTAAGGAAGTTTGAAAGGATATAGTATGATACATCAGTACAGAATAGGTACACTTGTATATACTTTTGAAGGCATGTAAACTTTTTGTATGAATAATTCTGAGTATATTCCTAGGGGGAGTACCTAGTATACTTAGGAAACATTTTGATGGAATGAAATGAAGTAATGATAAGTTTGTTTTTGCCACTAATATCAAAGGGGGAGATTGTTGATCTTTAGGTTTTGTTGATGATTAGTAACCAACACTTAGTCATTCACCTAGGAAGTTTTTAGCTGGCTATCACTGTGGCCGAGCAACATTGTCGAGCATTATTTAGGTTGCTAAGTAGTATCATGCCAAGCCGAGTAGGATACTCAGTGCCGAGCGACAAAGATGATAAGTGCCGAGCAGAAAAGTTTTTATATACATGTCTGGAATGATTCAAACTTTGAGGATAAGTGTTCATGTCGACTTATATAATATTTTTTGGCTGACTTCTGTATGCATTTAATATTTTCCTATGGAGTTCGTTATGCATTTAATTTTTTTATCTTATGCATGATCTATTATAATAATTAATTGTACTACCTTCAAAGTATGGGTATTAGATCTTTTTCGTTGATCTAGATCTCACTATCAGACTTGAACAGATATATAAGATTGCTTCTAAACCCTATTTTTTAAGTGTGGACAGAAGTGTGTGTGGTGACTGCATTTTTGAAGTGAAATGCACAGAGGGTTATTTTGTTAAGAAGCAGAGATCAAGCAGAGTGATAGCACAGTGAACAACAGAGTAAAGTTAGATAAGATTGTGAGATCATAGAAGGTACTGGAAAGAGGAGATCCGTTATCAACATCTAAGTGCATAACGAAGGATCAATACTTGAGACATTCTAATCATTGTATCAAGTGAAAATCTCTTAACAGAGTGGTTCTAGCAGACCTTTCTAAATCTCCTAACAGGGTGCTTACTTTTTTGTAAGTTGAAATCCTTTCATAGGGTAGATTGTAGTGATCTTTAGCTATTAACCGAGCATACCTTTAACAGGGTAGATTTCATTTTGTAATCAAACTTTTGTATCCCTAATAGGAACACTTTATTACTGTAGTAGTGGAGAATTTTTTGGGTGTCATCCCCACTCCAATTTTACCTATTTGGGTTTCTGGGTTACCGAGTTCTTTTTTTATGAGTTATTTATTTCATTGTGTGGGTTCTATTTGATATTACATTAGATTCATATATGCATGAATGTGGATCAGTTTGTTTTAAGTGTTTAAATTTGAAGATTTGATTCACCCCCCCTCTCAGTATCTTGCTTTCCCATTATTGTATTTCCAACAATTGGTATCAGAGCTTAGTTCTCTAAAAGGTCATAATCAGCTTTAGAATATAGATCTTGATATGGAGATCTACAAGATGGGTAAAGTCATTGAGGATAAAAAGATTGATATTCAACTAGCACTACAATAGCTTGAGACAGCAAGATAGGAATTAAAGAAGTCCTTGACTGCAAGGAAAGATTTGGCCAAACAAAGGAATGACACTCATTATCAGGAAGAGGACACCACAAATCTATTTTAGAATGGAGATTCTACTAAGAGTGATGCAGCAATAGCAGACCTACTGGAAAAGAACAGTGCACTATGTGAAGAAGTCAGAAACTTGAAAAAGGAACAAGAAGCCCAATCAATAAGAATGTGTGAAGTTGTTTAACAGAAAAATAAAGTTGAAGATGACAAGTCTATGGAAGAAGAAGAGAAAAGAATGATGACTATAAGACTTGATGAAATAACACATGATGTACAAACAATGACAGTCAATCAAGTTGACATGGAAAATCAATTATTACTTGTGAATCAGGAGATTAGTAGGAAAGACTTGGAGATTGTAAATCTTAGATCTGAGAACTGTTAGTTGAAAGATGAATTGAGATCTGAGAAAGAGCTTAACAATAGAGTGAATGATCCCAATGCATCTATGAGCTACTTTGAACAATTGGTGGAAGCATCAAGAAGACCTAAAGATTCTTCTGGATTAGGTCACACTGAACAACATACAACCACTGAAGAAGGAGAACCATCTAAGACAGGTGAAAGAAGGTATGCAAAGCCAAGAAGCAACAAACCTATTTTCCACCACTGTGGGAAACCAGGTCATACAGCAAACATTTGTCGAAGCAAAAATGGTAAGTCCAATATACTAAAAATAAATTTAATGGTTACTTCTTTAACTATAATAAGTTTGGACATCAAGCACATGAATGTAAGACAAAGGAAAGTAACACACCTAGACTCAATGGCAATTTCTATAAATGTCAGAAATATGGTAATAGAGCACAAGATTGTAGATCTAAAGGTAAACAACAATGGACATCAAAGGCACAAGAGAAACCACCAAGAAAAGGCAATACTTACAAGTGGGACTAAAACACATGGCATAGTTTTCATTACTGTGGTGAGTATGGACATGTTCCAGAAAATTGCGTAAGGACACATTTCAAAGGAAAGTCTAAAACTTGGATGAATCAAAGCCTAGTTTGTCATAGTTGTCTGAAAATTGGTCATACAAGGAAAGATTGTAAGACTAGGGTACCTACTCCTACTATTGAGTAGATTAGAGAATAGATGAACTAGACATGGGTTAAGAAGTCTGAACCATGCAACAATGAAGCTAGTGAAGCCGATGTCACCCAATCCAATGGATCAGGTGATCACATAATCTCCAACTAGGCAAAAGATGTATGTAAGGAACTACATCAAAAATTCTTATCTTACATCAGTTCCTAACATGAAATGTACCAAAGTCCATATTTTCATATGTTAAGATGCACTAGGACATATTTTGAAGACAAATGTTGAGAAGAGAAAATTTCACTATAGGTGCCGAGCACCAATCTTGGACACTAAGGCTGAGTTCTTTTGTGTGTCTCAAGTTTTGTTGGCTGAGTAAGTGTTGTAAAAGCTAAGTCTAGTAAGTCAAGTGGGATGCAAGTTGTGTTAGAAAGACGAGGATAGCTGGCTTGCACTAGCTCAACAGGTAGAACATTTATTGCTTAGCTACCTTGACCTTTCGATGTCTATAAAGGATGAACAGTTTATTCTTCATTTTTACCTTGCAATTTTCACTGTTTAAGGAGTGATTGAAGTGGTTGCAGAATTGATCTTAACAAAGTTAGCATCGAATATTTTGTCAGCATGTTGTTGGCAATCCTAAGGTGAACTGTACAAAGCACTACTTCCCGAGGTACTCTGTTCTTCAACTCTCGAACCCTAATTTCAAGATTATGGCTGCAAGCTCTTCCACACCAACTAAAAGTATGGAGGGAGAATAAGAGAAAATTTAGTTAGTACAGAGTGATAAATGTGCACCTCTCAACTTTTGAGCCATTCTTGAAAGTGCAATTCAGAGTGATTTAACAGGAGCTCTCTCATCCATTCCACCAAAGGTACTTATGATCCATCATGTTTGATCATTTTACATGGTTAAGATTGGTGAAGTAGGTGATAGTGAATTAAGGAAATCCTACAGAAAATTGTGTGTCGATGGAGTTTTGAAGGGAGAATTCAAACATTTAACAGACAAAGGGTTAACTCGTGCCCTAGATTTTCCACAAGTTTTCAAAGACTAATGGATTAAAGTTATTCTTAGCTGAGTTCATGATATGTGTATATGGTTGGATAATGGACCAGTCAAGATAACTAAGAACATGATTCATCGAGTGACTGGATATCCTGTAGTGAACGAAAAATGGACAATGAGAGATAACAGCAAAGATGAAGTTACACTGAAAACTGGAGCCGTATGGAACAATAGAGGTATGACTATCTCTACAATTAAAGACCTAGAACTTGATTTTGGAGTAAGAGTAATAGCACATAAGTTCTATCATTCGAGTAGATTGGATAGTGATCTTTGTACAGCCGTTGACCAGGCATGGAAAATTGTTAAGAAGAATCATACATATGATCTTGCCAATCTATAGCAGAAACAACTAGCCGAGAACCTAGCATCAATCAGAAAGGCTAAAAGCTCATCATGTAAGTTTGGTTGCTTACTAGTCTATATATTTTTATACATTCATGATACATTTCCTTCATTGGGAAACATTGTTTGGAAAAAGGATAGACCCATTATAGTTCAGATTAGTGAATGTATTGAGAAATTAGGAGGTAATTTCAATAGCATAATGGGGAGCTATTTTGTGGAATTTAAGAAGAGAATGACATTAAGAACTAGCGGGAGAAGCGGGAGCAGCGGGAGCGGGCAACAAGGAAATGAGCGGGAGAGTCCAAATTCAACTTTGAATGTGGGCGGGAGAAATCGGAAGGAGGATGAATCCTCTGAAAAGAGCAAGCGGGATGATGGAAAGTACATCGAGATCACAGGACTCGATCCCGATGCAGGACAGGCGCCTGAGGACCCAGGTGGGGGTCCCAGACAGGAGGCTGGAATGGGACAAAAAAGGAAATGGGCTTCACTTTTTGGCATCAAACCAACAGGTAAATCCTCACTACCGCCGGTGAAGAATGTGTCTATTCCCTCTCAGGGAAGCTTTGCTATAGAAATCCCTGATCAGACTATCGATTTCTCCATAGCAAGGATGAAAAATTCATTGGTAGGCAAATTTGTAGGAGTGAGACCTAACATTGAAGTGGTCAGGGCTTTTGTTTCTCGTAAATGGGCTTTGAAAGGACAGGTAGAGGTGGTAGCAATGGCTAAGGGATGCATGTCATTCTTCT
>MU227294.1:1653102-1669379 GCA_018584345.1 Thuja plicata
GTAGGTTGTGGATCATACAGGAGCATACTAGATCAAAACACTAGGTCAACACTTCATTACTTCAGGAAATGTCTAGTACCTTCATTATTTATGTTCATCCACTTGTGTATGTTTGCATTCATTCATATTCTTCTAAAAATTGGCTATACTCATATTCTTCTTGTGTCTGAGTCTTCCAACTATGATCAATTAAATGTTGTAAATCTTGACATAGAATTCGATATCAACCTATCCATATGATTACAATGTGGGGGAGTTGAAGAAAATATATGTACAGTTATAAAACCTAAAGTTAAATTTACAAAGTAACATATCATTTATAAAACCTATCATAACATGTCATTTTTTGTTTGACATTTTTTGTCACAACTAAAGAGTTCTCACCACGAGCAAATAGATTGACCATTTTCTATCAAAACCATATGTGGAGATAGAAACATTAAGTACAACATGTCCACATTTTTTGTAGATATACACATTAAGTATCATGTCAGATAATACAAGGGAATTCGATCAAAATAGGGAGAAAATCACTATATTGTTGTCTAACTTTCAAGGAGAAGGTGATGAAAAATGTTATTGTCCATGCAAGAGTTGTAATGGCTTAAAGAAAAGAAGCTTCAAAATCAAAACATCAAAGAGACATTGTAGGGAGAATCGTCACATTGAAGGGGGGTTTGATTATCATCCATTGGTAATTGTTGTTTGTTATATTATTTTCACAATTGATATACATATGAACCATGGAAGGAGGTTTGATTATCACATTGAAGGGGGGTTTGGTTATCATCATTTTTATATAGGTCAATCTCCCCAGTTTAGTACATGATATGGACCACCACATCTCAGAGGAACATGGGGGTATGAATGTAGAGGAACATGGAGGTGTGAGTATTGAATCTGAAGATCGTGATCCCATGGAAGATGACAATCATGTGCTAGAAAACACATTTGAAGATGATGGTATGAATGCATTGATCGTTGACACATTTGGTATTGGTGCTACTGGTGCTGGTGCTGATGATGATGATGATTATGATGAGGATGACATTGATGTCGTCCATGATCTACCTCTACTTGAGAAGGTGAACATGACCCTTTACGAAGGCTCCCAATCTACTCTTCTCTGTCCTTTATTGTTGTTGGTGAATTTGAAGGTTATGAATTGTTTATCCAACATAGCAATGTCACGTATGCTAAGGTTTGTCATATACGTCATTATAGTCTATAAAAGGTGAAACATGTACCATTAAGATTGATTATAGTAACGACTTATATTTTTTTTTGTAGATTGATAAGTGAGTTTTTTTTACCACCATCAAATGTTATCCCTAGCTCGTACTGAGAATTATGTGACACTATGAAATATATTAGAATGGAGTATCAAGCAATATATGATTGTCTCGAAGATCATATTATTTATCATAAAGAACACAAAAATGCAATAGATTGCCCTGAATTCCATACGAGTAGATATCAAGATGATCAAATGACAAAAAAGGTGCCTCGCAAGGTTCTTCATTACATCCCCATTATTCCACGCCTGAAATGATTATTCAGGTGCAATAGCTTGGCACAATTTATGGATTACCATGCACGTGGAAGGATTCGAGATGACATTATTTGAATTCCTGCAGATGGTTCATCATTTATGGACATAGAGGAAAAGTGGTCATTCTTTAAAGAAGAACCTCAAAATCTTAGGCTTTCGCTGGCAGCAGATGGTGTCAATCCATATGGAGAGATGAGATCTGTTTACTTGGTGTAGCCTATTTTTGTTATCAATAATAACCTTCCACCATGGATGTCAATAAAGAGGAAGCACATTATTTTGGTAATGATTGTTCCAAGTATTTTATTATTTTATAGTTATCTACATGTAATTATAATTCTTGGAGTGAAATGGCCACAATAATTATCTGATGTTGTTGTTAATTCAACTAGGTAAGTACCAACTGAAATATATGAATGTATATATTGTGCCTCTTATCGACGAGTTGTTGTTGTTATGGAATGGTTTCACTATGTATGACATCTCTAGACCAATTGGACAAAGACAATTTCAATTCCATGCAATGCTTGTGTGGACAATTCATGATGCTCTAGGGTTGACACATTTTTGTGGTATGTTATGGTGAATTCTAGTTGTACGCGATAATTCTAATTCTAAAAATGAACATGTTTAATCCAATTGTATCATTATCTTGTAGGTATTCAAACAAAGGGAAAATTTGCATGTCCACTGTGTGGTCCAAAGATAAAATCTTGTCATTCCAAAAGTTTAAGAAAGCAGGTGTTGGATGAGTATAGGCACTTCCTCCCCAGAAATCATAAGTATCGAAGTGTGGAAAAACATATTTTCAATGGGAAAGAAGAGACTACATCAAAGCCCCGAAGAATGAAACCACACCTATGGCAGTTGGAATATAATAGAATTTGAGGTAATATCGTTCCACCTAATGGTTGATGTTTGAAAATTATATATTTCCATTGTGTTTTGTTGGCTAATTATGTAGTTGATGATCTTGAAGGTCATGAAGGCATCACTAACTAGCTTCCAAAGGGACTAAAATGTTATCCCAGAGAATTTAGTAGGCTTCCCTACTATGAACAACTAAAAATTGTTCATTTATTTGATACTATGCATATTGGAAAGAATGTAACAGAGACACTGTGGAAAATATTGGATGGAAGGCATGACAAAAAAAAACTTGACAAAATTTGTAGTGACATTCATGATTCCAATCATGCAATGAAAAATATCATTGAATCAAATAGAAATGGAGACTGGATTAATGCAAGTGCTCTTCCTTGGTTATTAACAGAGCAACAAAGTAATGCCATAAAGGAAGTCATACGCAAAATTTGATTTCGTATAGGATTTGCTACAAATATAAGCAATGTCATATCAAAGAAAAGTGATTTTGGGTCAAGGATGAAAATGCATGATTGTCATACCTTCATCAAGGTAAGTCACAGTCTTTTGTATTTACAATATATTTGTGTAACTACATTCAATTTTCATTGTATAAAATGATCAGTTGAAAATTTTTGCAGTATTTGCTACCCCTATCGCTCCGAGAGAACTTCGACAATAATGTCAAACAAGTGATATATGATCTTAGAAAATACATGAGGTAAGCAGTATAATTTCTTCAATATATCAAACAATAATATCAAACATGTAATATATTGTAAAGTCTTGTATTTATATATTTTTGTGCCTTCAATCCCTTGTAGGTGGTTTTCATCTAAAGAAATCCATAAAGAAGATATAAAATATTGGAAGAAAATAATTCCTAATCTAATTTGTGAAATTCCAAAGTGTTTACCTTCAACCTTTTTCAATGCACAAGAACACTGCCTCATACACCAAGTTGAGGAGATTGAATTGTGTGGACTTGCACATGCTAGGTCAATGTGGATGTTGAGAGATACTTGAAATTTTTGAAGGGTTTGGTATGACAAAGAGCACGTCCCAAAGGTTCTATGGTTGAATGATATATGGTATGCCAGATGATGGTGTACATTACTCAATATCTTCCTAATCTTGTAGAAAAGACCCATATAGATTACATTTGGGATCTCGACTCCATTAAAAAATTTGAAGGGGAGTACTTGGTGGGCAATGGTAGATTTAGGAAACTGAAAGGTAGTAAATTATGAGATGTTATTGTAGTTAATTAATTCTTAATCTTCAAAATAAATCTGTTGTAATTGATCATCAATTTACTTTTGTACAGTTGCTAAAGAGTGGGATGCAATACATTTGTTTATTGCGAACAATCAAGATTGGATGATGGTCTAGATTGAATGATGTCAACATTATGGTCATAGATTAAAATGGGAATCCATGTCTTCATTGTTTATACAAGCTCATCGTAATGGAGATCTCAATGTCACACAAAAGGAAATAGATTTAGCATATGGTTTAAGAGATCACCAGGTACTTATAAATTTGTTAATCAATCGTGTGTTTTTTAAATCGTGATGCAATAATTTATACATGTTTGACATTATTGTAGGTGAAACACCACAAGGCTATGTTCTACAAGGGTTATAAATTTCACATCAAAAATTTGGATGACACAAAGAGAACTTGTGATTCTGGGATAAGTGCAGTCTTCCAGGTGACTAATATTTCATCTAGAAATGACTTACATCCTCGAGAGTCACAAAATCGATACTATGGTATTTTGGTTGATATACTTGACTATGACTTTAATTCCTTCAAATTAGTTATCTTCATCATGAAATGGTACAGACTACATCTCAATCAAAATGATCTTGATAGAACTATTATTGGACATGACAGTGGATTTCCAATAATTAATACAAGGTTGTTTGAGCCAGTTGGGGAATAGCCCTATCTTCTTCCAAGCCAATGTGAGTAGGTATTTTACTCAGAGGTTCCACATAAACTGGGTTGGTAATTTTTTTTTAGAAATTATCCAAGAGGAAGGATGATAAAGTATAATTTGATGGAAGAAGAAGATATCAAGGAAGAGGAAGAAGTGGATGATGATGTAGATGATGATCACGATTGAGAGTTAGTCAAAGAAGAATATGAAGAAGAAGAAGAAGAAGATGATGATGCTACTACTGATCATGATGATGATGATGATGAGGAGGATGATGACGATGATGATTTTGATGATGATGATGATGATGACGATAGTGGTGGTGATTATGTCATCGATGATGATGATCTTGATGATGAGATGGATGAAGAAGAATATCAATGACATGAATGAAATGTACAATTATGCCATATGTTTGGCATGTTTTAACAATTGTTTTGGCTTAAAATCTACACTTTTTCCACTAATATGCTTAGGGTTTCATATTAATCACATTTTTGGTTTATCATGAATATCTAACTACTCTTATTCACCATGTTTTATGTCTTACTTATATATTTGATCTTTTGTTAAGAGAAATTCCATTCTAGAAGAGTATTTAATCTCTAAATACTATCTTATGAGATTTTCTTTTGATAATTTTCAATTTCCTTGCACATCAATGATTTTAAATCACACGGGATTCTCTTTGTTTCCTACAGTGGAGTGAGCTAATTCTGAAAGAATAAATAGATAATTTTAACAATGTATAATGTCCTTCACAAGATGTAATAATGTCCTTCACAAGATGTAATAAAAACTATGGAGTGAACTATGTTTGTCTGATTATATGACTATTATCTTTTGTTAGGTATCCCACACAGTCTCATGGATTTTCAGGTATAAGTCAATACACACCATAGAGATTAATGTCTTTTACCATTTGTAAAATATCTCTCTCATTGCCACCTGTCTCTCGCATTTCATGAAGTGCAGGTACCAACGAATAGGTATTTGTCAGATTTGTCTTCCTCGAGTGAGGAAAATGTAGGAATGGAAGAAGAAAGTGATACATTTAGTATGTCTAAATCAAGGAGATCGACTCAAGGTCAAAAGATCATAAATAAATTGATGCAAAGGGTTTGGTACTCTAGTAATTTCCTTCCCCAAAGTACTCCAAATCTCTCCTAACCATCCAATGGTTAGTTCTTATTATTTTCTTCTCCACTATGGATCTCCAAGATCCTTCCTATCAACTTCTCCTCCAAGGTATAGTTTATTTTTTGAAGAATGTAACACTTCTAGGTACAACTAGTCCAACTAATTCTTTAATTACCTAGGCTTCTTCACTAGATTTCCTTCTAGAATCCCAATCCCCTGCTTATAATCCTCCCATACATTCACTTAGGCTCTTATCTATTTTCTTGGCCCATTCATAGATCTTTATAACCCTTCCCCACACTTCTCGATACTTTACCAATTCATTTGGTCTCAAATTCACTAGGAGGCCTAATTGGCTTGTTTCCTAGTAGGTCTAATTTCATAGTTTTTTGGCTAATTCTCCCAAATCCTGTAAAAAACCCAGTATAAGACCTTGAAAATATTTAATGTGTATATCAACTCTATCAGATTCCAAAATCCTAGATTTTGGATGCACCCATAACCCTAGTTTCTATCAGGCCCTAGTTTTCAGGCTATTAATTAGGCCTCTAGACTAGTCTTGATCAATTGTCACCAAATTGATCTCAAAAATTAATTTCACCTCCTCCCACCTTTGAATAATTCAAGGAGACTATATAGGGCTTCTGAAAATGCCTCTAATTATTTTCCCCAAGATGATGGGTGCTCAAACCAAATCTTTCATCACCCTATCCAGGCTCACCTGTATTCAATAGTCAGCCATAAGGCTTCTTATTTGGTCTAGGAAATCCATTGCAACAACAAAAATGAAAAAAAAAATCTATTTACAGACTCTAACCCTACTTAGCCATGGTTTTAGTCAATTCCATAGGTGGGTTCCTAGGTTAGAGTCATTTCTAACTCTGCAACACTGAGAATATCACTTGTAGACCAGTGACTTACAAACTTCTATAACTCTACACTAAATGAACTTGAAATCAAACTACCTATTGCATAAGAAAGCTAATTGAAAACACTACACCCCCATGGGTTCCTATCTCCTCTCCTAATCTATACACAATCATATAGGAGTAAGAAGACAATGCAGATTACCAAAATATAGTCACAGGCATCCGTACATAAGTACAAAAAACAAGTTCTGCAATTCAAAACTTCATTAACCTCTCAAAAAAATCAAATCCAAGCTCATATACTGAGCATGATCAATTACAACCACTCCAACTTGCTTTTGCAACTTCTTGTCAAGAAGTTGCAAAAGTTGCTCGAGCAACTTTTCAATGTTACTAGCAACTTTTCCATTTTGTGCGTTTTGACTTCTTTTGTCAACTTGATGGTCATGATTGACTTCTATGACCATCATTAGGACATTTAGGGTCCTAAGACCCATTCTAACCCCAAGGTACACAAAAATAACATATTTTGGCTTTCTAGGTCAAAATGACCATAATATCTCGCATGAGCTCATTTGGCTCTTACAAACATGGAAATGACCACAAATTGGATCCACCCTAGTGGACCTTATTTTCACTCATCCTAAACACCTAACATAACCATAAATAACATCAAACATAACAAAAAGGGAAGTTCCCTGCACCATACTAACTTGGGACAAAGAACTCAAATCCCTTGAGTTAGGAGGTCTTCAATGGTGACCCCATGTTTCAAAATGTCCAGCTCTGTCATCCAACTAGACTCAACTTTAGGTAGTCCCTGCCACTTGATGAGTTACTCCTTATAGTTACCCTTCCTTGTCTTCTTGATCACTTTATAATCCATTATACTTTCCAATTTCAGTGGTATTGGGGTAGGCAAGTCTTTCACCCAAGCATCATCCCCTAAATTTGCAAGAGTGGGCTGACCTATTTATAGAGATGGTCCCTTATAGGGATACATGTCACAAACATTAAAAATGGGTGAAATCCCCAAATCAGGAGGCAACTCCACCTCATAGGCATTCTTTCCATACTTATGCAAAATACTCAATGGTCCTATCTTCTTCATGAGTAGCTTAGTTGGATGACCTTTGGGTAGCCTTTCCTTCCTAAGATAGGCAAGTACTAGATCCCCCACCTTGAGCTAAAAATCCCTTCTTGTCTGATCAGCCTTGAACTTATACTTCTCCACTTGCTTTTGTAAAGTCTTGTTGAATTGATCATGAAGCTCCTTCATCTGCTCTACAAATGACTCCTCTTGGGCACTCCTTTTTCCCTTCAAACTAAGATCCCTCAACTCCAAAATCCCTCTAGGATTGACCCCATATACTATTTCAAAGGGGATTTTACCAGTACTCCTATTAATGGAGTCATTATAGGCAAATTCTGCCTTCCTTATGATGTGATCTCGTGACAGAGCATGTTGCTTAGTTAAGCATCTTAGCAAGTTCCCAAGTGACCTATTGACTACCTCCATTTTCCCATCCAACTTTGGGTGGTAGGATAAAGAGAAAGACAATTTTGTACCCAACATTGTCTAAAGGGTCCTCCAAAAGTGACCCACAAACTTACTATCTCTGTCACTTACTATATTCAGTGGCAATCCATGGATCCTTACAATGTCTCTGAAGAATAGACCTGCAATTTTAGAAGCACCATTGGTTTCCTTACATGGAATGAAGTGAGCCATTTTTCTAAAATTTTCCACCACCACAAATACATTGTCATGACCCCTTGGTGTCTTTGGTAACCCCAAAACTAAGTTCATACTGAGGCACTCCCAAGGCCTTTGTGGTGTGGATAGGGGTTGGTACAACCCACTATTACTACTTTTCCCTTTTGCCCTCTGAAAAATCTGACATTGCTCTACAAATTTCCTAACATCTGACTATAACTTAGGCTAATAGTAATGCGTATTCACTTGCTCCAATGTTTTATCCACTCCAAAGTGGCCTCCCAAACTTCCTTGGTGTTTCTCCTTCACAATGTTCTCCCTCATTGAGCACTGAGGTATACACATTAGATATCACTTGAACAATAGACCCTCCTGTAACATAAAACTAGTGAACTCCACTTTAAATCCCTTTTGGAACTTCACACATGCTTCATAGGCATCTTAGAAATCTTTGTCCTCCTTGTAGAGGTCTTTCGAATCATCCATCCCTACACTTTGTAATTGTATCTCTTGTATGGTCAAGACTCTTCTGCTAAGAGCATCTGCAACCTTGTTGCTAACCCCTTTCTTATGTTTAATAACAAATGTGTATTCTTTCAATGATTCTACCCACTTCAAGTGCCTTTGATTCAGTTTTTCTTGCCCATTCAAGAAACTTAGAGCGTGGTTATCAGTGTAGACCACAAATTCCCTAGGTAATAGATAGTCTCTCCATTTTTTAAGGGCTTGTACCATAGCATACGAATCCAAATCATAGGTGGATTTATTTTTTTTGGCCTCATTTAACTTCTTTGAAAAGAATGCCATAGGGTGTCCCTCTTGGCTTAACACTGCTCCAATGGCTAGCTTGCTAGCATCACACCCCACCACAAATAGCTGATTGAAATTGGGAAACCTAAGGGTAGGTAACTCTTCTATCCTCTTTTTCAACATTTCAAATCCTTGGTCTGCTGCTACAATCCATTTAAACTGACATTTGATTCCACCTTTGATAGTGTTGAGGATAGGGGAACATACATGACTGAAATTTCTTACAAATTTCCTATAGTAGGAGGCCAATCCATGAAAAATCCTAACATCCCCTATGGAACTAGGTGTAGGACATTCCAATATTGACTTAACCTTATTAGGGTCCATCTTCATACATCCATTAGCAACCACAAAACCAAGGTAAACTAATTCAGTTTTCAGAAACTCACTTTTCTTGATTGATTATCAACTTCTCTGGATGTAGCTTCCTCAAGAGCAATTCCAAATGCTTCATGTGCTCCTCCTTGGACCTACTAAATATCAAAATGTCATCAATATATACTATTACAAACTTACCAATAAAATCTGCTAGCACTTTATTCACGAGCCTCATGAATGTGCTAGGTGTATTAGTTAGTCCAAAGGGCATTACTAGCCACTCATACAGTGCTTCATTGGTCTTGAAGGCTGTTTTCCACTCACCACCAGGCCTAACCCTGATTTGGTGATATCCTGACTTAAATCCACCTTTGAAAAATAACATGAACCTCCAAAATTGTCCATCAAGTCCTCAATCAAGGGCATTGGGAATATATATCTGATTGTAATCTTGTTTATAGCCCTGGAGTCCATACACATCCTACATTTTCCATCCTTCTTAGGTGTAAGGACAGTTGGCACAGCACAAGGACTCAAACTCTTCCTTATTAGTCCTTTCTCCAACAAATCTTGAATCTATTTTTCTATCTTTGTATTTTGACTTGGTGTCATCTTATATGCTTCTTTGTTTGGCAAATTTTCTCTAGGAATGAGGTATATCTGATGAATCACATCCCTCATGGGTGCTAGTGCACTTGGAAAACCATTATCCACTATGTCATGGTATCTTTCCAACAATGCTTGTATCTCTGGTGGCATGTTGGCTTTCTCTTTGGTCTCCTCCTTTGGCTTCACTATCACTGTACAACAGACTCCTTTCTCCTTCTTCATAGCTTTAAGAAACTCCTTTCCACTCAAGAGCATCACACTGCTTCCCACATGCTTCTCCTCATTAGGTTCGTTTAATGGATCGATTTGAAACTTCTTCCCTAGCTTGGTGATAATATAGTTGTTCTTTTCTCTATCATGGATAGGCTTCACATCATATAGCCAAGGATGCCCTAAAAGATGACATGCATCCATGGGAAATATGTCACATAGGACCTTGTCCTTATAGTCACCTATTTCAAACTCCACCAAGTTTTTTTCATCCACCACTATTTTTTGACCCTTGTTTAACCATGAAACCTTATAGGGAGTGGTATGGGGTATCCTTCTTAATTTCAATTTGTTCACCATCTCTATAGACACTATATTCTCAGCGGATCCAAAATCCACTATCACTTTGCAAATCTTTCCATGAGACCTAAAAGTTGTCTTAAATAAATTATTCCTTTGAGGTGGCTCTATAGTATTAGGTACTTTCAACAAAGTCCTTCTCAACATTAGATTCTCTCCATCCATTACTGGCCCTACCTTAGAAATGGGAGAAGTGACACTTTGTGTATCATCATCTTGAACCAAATGATTCCTCCTATCTCCCATAGAAGATGAGGTAGCCTTTTTAGGAAATCTACCCATTGTGTGACCCACTTGATTGTAGTTATAACATCTTCTAGTGAAGATTAAATTAGATCTTCCTTGGGACTGAAATCTTTCTCTTGGTGGTCCTCTTCCTCTATATCCCCCTCTTTGAAAAGATCCTCTGAATTGATTACCTCCACTACTATCCATAGACTAATTCTCCTCTAGCCTATTTGGGCTTCGTCCTCTACCAAAATTACTCCTACCTTTGAATCCTCTATTATTTTTACCACCTCTTCCTCTTTTATGGAAGTCATTCCTCCTTCTATCCTTATCCTCTTCTCTCAAGGCTAACTAAAAACATGTGTGCATAGTGTCAGGAGCCATCATGCTAATCTCATCTTGTATCCCTTGTCTTAAACCATTGAGATACCTTGCCACATTCTCCATTTATTCTTCTTTTCTTCTATCCCTTAGGCTCAATTTCTGAAACTCCTTAGTATAGGCACTCACTATCATCTCCTTTTGTCTCAAGTTCTACAACTTTTGATACATCTGAATCTCATAGTCATTATGTAAGAATTGTGCCGTCAATCTGATCTTCATCCTCTCCCAAGAAACTATCTTCTTCTTTCCATTTGTTACCCTATCATCCTACATCATTTTCCACTACACCAATGCAAATCCTTTGAGTCTAGCCTTGGCATAGCTAACCCTCTTCTCCTCTGATACTTCTTTATAGTCAAACTAATTGTCTATGGCCTCTAGCCAATCCAACAACTCTTCTCCATTCAGGCTGCCATAGTCATAGGGTATGTGTTCCATACTATCCTTTTTAATGGACTTAAAAGCATCCAAGAATACCTTTTGATCTTTTTCCATCTCAGGTTCTTTACCTTTGTTAGATGACTCTTCTGTCTGACTTTCAACATCCTCATCATTCTCATCTCCCCATTTAGTGATCTTATTTTTACTCTTTGTCTCCGACACATTAGCCTTATCCAAGAGGCCCTGAACCAATTCAACAATTGAATCCCTACTCATTTCCTTAGGAGGCATGTTTTCAACCTCTTAACTCTCCTCCCCTTCAGACATACACAAACTTCAAGAAATTCTAGCTCTAATACAACTCTGATGCAGAGGGATTGGTACTCTAGTAATTTCCTTCCCCAAAGTACTCCTAATTTCTCCTAACCATCCAATAGTTAGTTATTATTGTTTTCTTCTCCAATATGGATCTAAAAGATCCTTCCTATCAACTTCTCCTCCAAGGTATAGTTTATTTGTTGAAGATTCTAACAATTTTAGGTACAACTAGTCCAACTAGTTATTCAATTACCTAGTTTTCTTCACTAGATTTCCTTCTAGAATCCCAAACCCCTACTTAAGATCTTCCCATACATTCACTTATTCTCTTATTTATGTTATTTTCCCATTCATAGTTCTTAGAACCCTTCCCCATACTTTTGGATACTTTACCAATTCATTTGGTCTCAAATTCACTAGGAGGCCTAATTGGCTTGTTTCCTAGCAGGTCTAATTTCACAGTTTTTGGGCTAATGCTCCCAAATACTCCAAAAAACATCAAAGTAAGACCTTGAAAATATTCAAGATGTCTATCAACTCTATGAGATTCCAAAATCCTAGCTCCTAGATGAACCCATAACACTAGTTTCTATCAGGCCCTAGTTTTCAGCCTATTAATTAGGCCTCTAGACCAGTCTTGATCAATTGTCACCAAATTGATCTCCAAACTTCATTTCACCTCCTCTCACCTTTTAATCCTTCAAGGAGGCTATCTAGGGATTCTAAAAATTCCTCTAAGTATTTTCTCCAAGATCATGAGTGCTCAAAACAAATCCTTCTTCACCCTATCAAGGCTCACCTATATTCAATAGTCATCCATAGGGCTTTCCATTTGGTCTAGTAAATATATTGCAACAACAAAAATGAAAAAAAAAACCCTATTTATACACTCTAACCCTACTTACCCCATGGTTTCAGTCAATTTCACCTGTGGGTTCTTAGGTTAGAGTCATTTCTAACTCTGCAACACTGGGAATGTCACTTGCAGACCAGTGACTTACAAACTTCTATAACTCTACACTAAATGAACTTGAAATAAAAATACCTATTTCATAAGAAATATAATTGAAAATAATAGAACCCCATGGGTTCCAATCTCCTCTCCCAATCCATACGCAGCCATACAAGAGTAAGAAGACAATGTAGATTAACAAAATACAGTCACAGGGATCCGTACAGAAGTACAAAAAATAAGTTTTGCAATTCAAAACTTCATTAACCTCTCAAAAACATAAAATAAAAGCTCATATACCAAGCATGATCAGTTACAACCACTCCAATTTGATTTTGCAACTTCTTGTCAAGAAGTTGCAAAATTTGCTTGAGCAACTTTTCAATGTTGCTAGCAACTTTTCCATTTTGTGCATTTTGACTTCTTTTGTCAACTCGATGGTCATGATTGACTTTTATGACCATAATTAGGAAATTTAGGGTCCTAAGACACATTCTAACCCCAAGGTACATAAAAATAACACATTTTGGCTTTCTACGTCAAAATGACCATAATATCCCTCATGAGCTCATTTGGCTCTTACAAACATGGAAATGGCCACAAATTGGATCCACCCTAGTGGACCTTATTGTAACTCATACTAAACACCTAACCTAACCCTAAATCACATCAAACGCAACAAAATGGGAGGTGCCCTGCACCAGATATTCAATAAATGCATGGAATGTTTCCTTTCTCAAGTGGGGTCATGTTCTTATGATGATGAGAGCAAAGGCGACTCTGAGGTGCCCTTTAGGTACAAACATCTACAAAAACAATGGGTCCCTGATGAAATTCCTTCAATAAACACTGATTTTTGTGTTAGAGAGAGGATATATCACATAGCACCATCTTCATTACATGGTTTGGGCCTATTTTCCATGGATGGCATAAAGGTCTCTTACAACAAAGTTGTCAAATTGATGGAGTATGTCAGACCTTGTTATGATTATAGTAGTTGGATGCAAATTTTTAGATATAAAAAATATGTGTAGGTATGGATTCACGACAAATTATATACAACAAAACGTCAGTGAACAAAGTAAAATAGTATCTATATACATTTATGGAAGGCCAAAAGAATATGGGAATATTGCAGGTTTTATAAATAGTACACAACCTGCGTCAACCGACAATCAACCCAATTGCATATTTGAGGCACACGAGGGAAATCACATATTTCTATGTGTGATCAAATAAATACGTGGAGGTGAAGATCTGCATAATGATCACAATTTGAATTGCATAGATACAAAAAAACCCACTATCATGGATGAGGTGGTACACACTATGCACCATTTAAAATTGTTTAAAAATTAAAAAAAAACTCTCTTCTTTTAATTGAAGCATTCTGATAATTGTCTTTTATTCAACTTAACTTAGCATAAGAACACGTGTTTTAACATGTCTCAATAATTTTTAATTTTTGAAATACAGGGCTATAGTATGAATCAATAGCCACACGATATGCACAACGATGATGGTTCTCATGGGACTTCTTCATCCTGATAGGTAAAGCTCATTGTTGTTGTACAAATGCACATACAATAAAAATGTTAATGCTTATTTTTTGTTATGTTTTATTATTCACTGTACTATTTTGGATTGCTTTTAAATAAAATTCTAATAATATTGTTCTCACAAATGAGTGTTGATCAGAAAAAGGAAAAGGAACAAGTAGTCCATGAGGAGCCACGGGATGAGAAGGATCCATTCATTGTTGATTTTTCATCAGACGTTGATCTTGTGGTTGCACTGCAAAAGGTCGTTCGTGCAATTTGAAGAGAGTTAACTTGATTGGCAAATATTCAACCTGAGACTCTTGAAATACTAATGAGAGAGGATGAGTTTTCTCACCGTGTTCAGACTTATACATTAAGTATTAATGTAGTTTTTAATTATAAAAAAGGTTCAATAATGGTTTTTACAGTATACTCTTTTATTTATGTCATTAACTAAAATACATATGTTTTATTTTTATAGAGGACACTAAAAACATTTAAGGTTCGTGCCCTAGATGCAAATACTTCAAGTGGTTCAAGTAGATCACATGTTCTATCGTCCACTTGTGTTTTTCTCAAACAATATTTTTTTTTAATAGCTCTAACAATCATGTCCATGGTTGTCCATATTTTTTTATTCTCTAACAATCTTATTTTTCAGCACCTACTATTGATCATATGTTCACTACGCCACCTGCTATGAGGATCAAAACCATAGAGGTACTACTGGATGCAATTTCGGAAACACATAGCTTGTCCACAGATGTGATGGCAACACCTATAATTGGTAAGTAGATTCATCTTTTTCTCTCTCATTTATCATGTTTTTATTTCACTTGAACTATTCTTTATTAGGGGGAATTTTGTAATATTGGATTCATTTTATGTAGAAGGCGATGATGGAATTCCTGGATGTACTCGTGTTGCATGTATGGGAACAATAGAGAAGTGTGATCAATTTCTCGTGAACATTGGAGATGGACTTCTCGTGAGAGTAGCCCAGCTTCCAGGTACTTTAAAGATTGATCCTTTCTTTTACTATACAATTTTATACTCATAATGTAATTCACTAACCCCCTTTGCAGTCCCTTGCAATAACTAATAATCCCATTATTATGTTGCAAGGAATAATCTATCTTATGAAAAACTTAATCATGAATGTTTGCACATTTTCAGGCTGACCATACGCACATGGTATCATATTTTGATTTCACTGCTAGCTTAGATTTCCTTTCATCCCTTTCTTCAAGTATATTAAAAGGTAGCTTCACTTCATTTATGAATCTAACAATTTTTTTTTCTTAAAAGGTGGCAATCACAAGATAAAGAGTTAAAGGATAAACTCATTGACTCTATGATAAAAAAATTTGGACCCAACGCCTTTCAAAGACTTAGGATCCTTGAGAAATCGGGGAAAATTTTGAAGTATATTAGGGAAAACTAAAGGACCCAAATAGAATGCAACCCTTATTACGAGTGACCCCCTATGTGCCTATTAATGAGTGGGAGAATCTTAAAAAGGATGCACTTGAGAGACGCTCAAGACATGATGGACAAATAGTATCATGTGAGGAAAGAAGGTACGTGATAATCTTAATAATGAAATTATGTACTATTTACTCTTTGTACTTATGTGATATAACATATTTCAAACATCACACAGGTTGCCTAACACATCAAAGGAAACATAAGCAAGAAAAAAAAAGCACAGGCAACACAAGCTCGGCTCGGGTGGATATTCAAAACTTGCTGCACGAATTGTAAGTAATAGTAAATGAGAATCCATATGCAAATATTTATAAATTGCAATCAATTTAATTTTGATGAAATTCACTACGTACAATAAAAATGTAGGCCTTGGAGTTCAAACAAAATATTTTAGAAGAGGACAAGAAAGTAGGCTATAGACAAGGCTATTTAGTCGTGGTTGAACACTTCCGATCAAAGAGTGTGCAATGTTCTTCTGGTGGATCTGTCAAACAGGTAAATAAGCCAATTGATTTTTATTTCAAGTTGAATACTTTACCAATTACTCTATTTGATGTTAAGTTCCAACATAAAGTGAATATATTTGTTTTA
>MU227294.1:1669429-1688642 GCA_018584345.1 Thuja plicata
GCCAATTGATTTTTATTTCAAGTTGAATACTTTACCAATTACTCTATTTGATGTTAAGTTCCAACATAAAGTGAATATATTTGTTTTAAGTAAGGAAACAATGATTATATATTTATTTAAAACTTTACGGTGATTATATTTATATGTATTAAATTGAATGATTAACATTTCTTAGTATTTTTCTTGTATTTATATGTATATATTGTCGATAAATGCACTAATTATTTACACTAGAATGTAGTCTTCCAATCCTGAAACACCATCCGAGCACGACAGAGGCATCGATTCAGATGTGCATTGTAGAACTCAAGGTATACATTTTCTATTCAAATTTTGATTATTGATTTATTAATACAAGTAAACATTTTAAATTGAATTTGGCATAGTAATAAAAAATTAATTATAATTGCAGAGACAGAGAATGTAGAGGTTCCTGATGAGTGTGTTGAGGTTCAAGTCGTTGAGCAAGAAGATGTGTTTGCACAAGGTAAAGAGCGTCACATTTATGTTTTTTAAAGTACTAAAATGCTTGTAACAATTATGATAATATGTTTTTAAATTAACCCCAATTACATGATAATATGTTTTTAATTTAACCCTTTTAATTTTTATTGCAGAGGGTCTGCCCTTGCAAAGGACGATGAGATCACGTCCATGGGAGAAAAGAAATGACGATGCCGAGATGGATATGCCTCTGCAAGAATTTAGAGAATCAGAAAAAAATAAAAATTCAAAAAAGAAATGTTTCTCATTTAATATGAAACTTATTTGATAATGACTGATTTTTATGTCTCGATGTTGTAACAATAAAATTATTATAGTTACTCTTATTTTTAAACGTATATTTTGGTATATTTTTAAAGGAATGCATGATATGATTAAATTATATACATGGTATACTAATGTGTTAGATTTTTAGATAAGTGGTCATAGAATTAGGTAATATGTATCTCCTCTCATACAATTATGAATCTTGTAGGTTTGGGATCATGGATATTACCATAAAATCTTACAAGAATTGGTTCTCCATCATAGTTATGAACTGTTGGGTAGGTAACCTTATGAGGAGGTCTACGTATAACTTATTTTTAGGTAGAATCTAATTAGTATCTCATCCTTGTTCACCCAATTGGGTGGTAGCGAATGGAGACACTGTTAGGAATAGTCCCAAGAGATGACTGAGAGGGGGGGTGAACTAGGTATCTACTAGTTTTAATTCTTTTCTCCAATCAAGTACATAATAAAATTAAGCATAAATACAAAAAGATAACACAGAATAGAACACCACTATTTTGGTTATGGGGAAACCAAAAAAGGTAAAAACCCCGGTGGGAATTAGCACCCACAAAGAACTGCACTAGAGTATAATGATCCTTGTTAGAAGATCTTACAACCCTGTTAGGAGTTGATATTTACAATGCAATAAGTATAGTGACCTGGTTAAGGTTTGGACCCTATTAGGAGTCTTTTACAAATTAAAATTTTAAGGGTAAGGACACACTGTCCAAGAGCACACTGCTAAAATGATGAAGGCTGCAACCTTCTGCAAAATAGATATACACTATATCTGATAATTGAATTGGTTAAATAGACCTGATGTCTTGATTAGTTCCAGTGAATTGTATTCACTCTCTGCTTCTTCACATAGATATTTAACTAATGAATGAAATAGCTTTACTATCCCAAAACAACCAACATTCTTCTTTGTTCTTTTTCTATCTCTTTTCTTATCATTCACACTTAGTGATCACAAATGAACTGCTATATGTATCTTCTTAAAAATATATGATCACATCGGCTGTAGGAATCCCTTTTACACTTTTCTTGTTGGCTAAACTAAGTATGCAACATAATTAGAACCATGCAACTCAAAATGAATAGATGCATCACTTCACATAGTCGGCTACACCAAAATCACTCAAACATCACACTTTAGATGAAAAATGTTTAGCGCCTTTGGTTAATCATTTTGAATCATAACTAAACATGAATCTAAACATGCATATCCCAAAGATAGGCATAACTAAAGAATAAATAAAATTACTGTCGGCTCTCAAAAACAATCCTCTAAATCTGTGGCTGGTAAATAGATCAACATAACTCAACTGTAACTGAACTTCTAAATCTATGTGTATGAACATGGTATAATAACTATGTCTTCAACATAAAAACAACTGTGCAAGGCTCCAACATATCCATACTAAAAATTGAATACAATACGTTGTTGTATACTATATGTTGTCATCAATGACAAACATACAGTCAACTATTTGCACATGGGAAAATCTCCAACAGTCTCCTCCTTTGACATTGATGGCCACATATGATATGAAAAACACCATCAATCCAAAAGTCTCTTCTTTCTTTTTACAATCTTCTCAATATCCTCATCAAAATTTCCTCTTAACTGTTGTATCTCTTTTTTACTATGTTTTTATGACTATATACTCCCCCAGAGTATATGCTCCCCCTTACTATATACTCCCCATTTGACATCAATGGAAAAGGATGCCAAATAAAAATAAGCATAGGTACTACTCTGGAAGTAGAGTAGCCAACCACTCATTAGTCACCAAGGACTGGTGCACTTGTTGTAAATTCTAATCAGACTCAGGAAAGGGAATTACTCCCAACTTCTTCTTGAGATACTCAAAAGTATCTTTTGATAAAGGTTTCATAAATATGTTTTCTAACTGATCTTTGGTGCTCACATAATCCAACTTCACATCTCTCTCAGCAACTTTTTCTCTTAGAAAATGATATTTTATTTCTATGTGTTTTGTCTTTGCATGCATCACAGAGTTTATTGACATATTAATAGTGCTAGTGGTGTCACAATGAATGACAATAGGATAATTAATCTGAATTCCAAAGTCTTTAATCATCTGATTGATCCAAACCATTGTTCAACAATTCAATGTTGACTGACAAATACAGTTCTTCTTCTTGCTTGTCCAAGTAACCAACCTATCTCCAAGAAATACTGCTCCTCCTGAGGTACTCTTTCTATCATCAACACGACCTACCCATTATGCATCTGTGTACACATGAAGTTCTATATTTTCTGAATTAGGATACCATAAACCCTAGTCTATAGTTCCTTTTAAATAACTGAATATTCTTTTTATTGCCATTAAGTGATTCTATTTTGGTTCAGTTGCAAATCTCCCAACAATGCCAACTACATTAGAAATATCTGGTCTAGATTGAGTGAGATATATGATTTTTCCAATCATGGGCTTGTAAAGTGTTTTGTCAACTATTGTGGAGTCATCATTTTTATAAGGCTTTCTTCCTTTTATCATAGGAGTGCTTACTAGCTTGCAATCTTCCATCTTGAATCTCTTCAATATTTCCTTCACATATTTAGACTGATTTATGAATATACCTTCGTCTATCTGCTTTACATTTGATCCCAAAAAGTATTTTATAGGTCCAATCATGCTCATTTCAAATTTTCTCTGCATCTCTTTGGAAAATTTTGCACTAAGCTTGTCATTACCTCCAAAAATAATGTCATCAACAAAGATAGCAACAAGTAATTCTGTGTGCTTGAAAGTGACCTCTAAATTAGGTACAGACTCAACATAGTCCTTACTCAATCATCAAATTTACAAAGATGAACACGAATTGTCCATTTCAAAAACTTGATTGAAGTGACCTGTTGCCTCCTATTTAGTTGGGGTTTTTGAATTTACTCTCAGAACGAGAGCCAACAACCTTGACCATTGCTAAAATGGAGGATTTTAAAGTATGAAAGATGAGAAAATTGCCATTAATCTAAGAATGAAAATGCCATTAATCTATAAAACTTGAAAAGATGATAGAATTGAGCTATTAGATATGTAAACAAACTATATTAAGATGTAACATGTTACTAATCCAAATGAAACTAAAGCTAATTATGCAATAAAGCTTGAAAAGACGATAAAAGCAAGATAAAAATTAACTATAGTTTTGATGCTCTCTAATTCATCCTCCAAATGAAGAAAATGAGGTCCATAATATAGAACAACCTGAGAAGGGGATGAAGAGTTTCTTGAAAAGAAACGGCTGACTCTTCATCTCCATGGAGGAAGGTGAGACAATTTTGAAGGAATTATTCAATTAAAAGAATGAATTATTGCCACATGAGTGGCTTTTCATATGGAATTATGGGATTCCTTTTTGAGGATAATTTAGTCAACTAAGTAAATAATTCTTTTAATTCATTTTGATGTGTATTAGCTAAAGAAGGTGGAATTAATTTAATTTAAAATCACTTAGGACTTTTAGAATTAAATTAATTAATCATAGGGATTTTTAGCTAATAAACCTTGATAATTTAGGAATTAAATATAATGTGAGATTTATGCAAACTCAGTTTTTCTGCATTTGAGACCAAGTCAATTAAAGTCAATTAGGAAGAGGCTTTGCCTAGTACAATAGGACTTCGATGATGAGAAAATGCACCAAAATTGATTACAATTGTGAGGTGCCAATTTTGGGGTGTTACATTTTGCCCCTCTTTGAATTGATGTGCGAGGAGCGCATTGATTCAAAGAACAGTCTGATGTGAAGATGAATATTTCAGAAGTCTAGGTTAGGTTTCCAAGACACCGATCAGATCGAGAAGTAGAACCATCTTCAAAATGAAGTATGATTTTCCAAAGTCTAAGTTAGATTGCGAAGACAATGGTCCAAATACCAATTGAGAGAAGATTGGGATTGGGGTTAGATTTCCCCAATGTTCACTGATAGATGATGAAGATTTAGGACTATCTCTAGAATCGGGGTTAGATTGCCCCAATACGAAGGTTAGCCCTTCAAGATCTAGGTTAGGTTGCCTAAATAACGGTCTAAAGAGATTTTGAGAGTCATCTTTAGAATGAAGCATAACTTTCAAGAACTAGGGTTAGATTTCGCTAATACCTAATGAGATTTTAAAAATCATCTCCAAAATGAAGCTTGATCCTTAAGGATCCGAGTTAGATTGCTCAGATACCTAGAAAGATATATATGATAAGATGACAAGATGCGAGGCATCAAGATGCCCCAGGAGATTCAAGATCATGGAATATCCAATTTTGACCATAAGGTACAAAAAATTGAATATGCCCCAAGTGATGAGATGCCCCTAGTGATGGGGACTTTTGATTTAGATCAGACTGATTCGAGAATGATGCAAAAAGATTCAATGATGCAATCATCCTACCCCATCGGGAGAGAAATAAAAAAATGACACAATAGAAAGATGATCGACAACAAAAGATTGCAGATAGAAGCAAGATCAAAGATCTAGAGAAATCCAAGATAGATCAAGAGAAGACAAAATTGATTTAGAGCGATCAAGAGGTCCTGTTGACTAGGTTTGACCATAGTTGACCAAGTTTGACCAAAATTGACTAGAGTTGACTTTGATGAAAAGATTTTAGAAAGAAAGAAAATGATGATGAGAGATGATTCTGATAAGAAAGCGACGTCAGAATGTTGATTGCACAAGCGTTGGAGAACGTCGGTCCTAAAATTTTAAAACATGATTTTGAGCTACTTAGGAGTGTCAGATTTTGATTTTGATCATGAAAATGGATTCAAAATGGTCGATTGTGCTGTTAAGAGGAATCAAAGACAAAAGATGAGGACCTTCAAAGAATGAGAAGCCAATGAAGAGAGCACCAAAATTGTCGCTATGCAAGCTAAAAATGCGAATGCAAGCCTAAGCTAAATGCAACCCTAGGACTTGGTTGTTGGACTCATGGCATAACTATCATCATCGAGTATTTGGGAACATCAGAGCCAATACAATCCTTACTAGTGACACTACGACCATAAGGATATGAATATGACTTTCATCGAATAAAATGTAGGAAATGAATGTAAGCGTCAGGGCATAAGAGCCAAGATGACATGAACATTGTTTCTAGTTTGATATAGTCAGAGTACACAAGTAAACAAACAAAGCAATAAAAGTCAAGGAGATAGTTCCAACCTCCCCTTGGCGTACAAATAAATAAGATCAAGGGATGTGATTCTTTTCCACCTTAATGCAGAAGCTCTTATCACATACACGCTATTTATTGATGTTGTCAGATCATCAAAACCAAAAGAAGTAGACAAAGAAAATATCAATGAAATTCATGAGAACAGATAGCATACAAAGAAAGATTCAATCATAGCTCAGCATGTTTTAGAATTTACGAATGTGTATGTGTTTAGGGTGTTGAAAAAAACCGTTGTGATTGTGAGTGCAATGTGTTTGACTGCTATTGAGTGATGTTTATGTTGGCGATATCCAATGTGTGTTGAAAAATATAGATGTGTCCAAAGAGAGTGTTGAAAAACACTGTTTGATTGGGGTGTTGAGAAACACCATTTTGTGCCAGTAGATAGTTGTCCTTTAGAACTGATGAGATTACTGACTCGAGTGTAAACCAAAGATGCGATCAAAGTGGGGAGCCATGCCCCCAAGTAATAAACAGAGTGATGTCAAATATGCAGATAATGAGTTGATGCGAGAAATCTTAGTAGTACAGTGATAGTAGACTAATGCAGTGAGAATCACTAGTGACTGATGCGAGAGAGGTTCTCAAGCATAAAGATCGATGTGAGATCTAGGCATCAGCAGGCAAACTCAGTGAGAACTACTGGTGACTGATGCGAAGAGGAGAAAGAATCCAAAAGATAGGACAATGCCCCCTAGACCAGGAACATGACCCCGAGTGTGACCAGTTTCAATCCATGTGAATTTGAGAAAAATCTCGAAGATGGCTAAGGGTGCATGGATGAGAAAAATATAGTAGGAAAGCAGGAGAGCAAATTGCAAGAAAGCCAAGAGATTCTACGATAGATAGAGCCTTGTAGAACAAGAGGTGCCTATTTACCAAGTTTTCACCATCTTGGAAAAAATTCTATTTTTGCTACCATGACGCCTATTTACTAGGTTTTCATCAATGACACATTTTTCTCTTTTTCTCTTTTTTTGTATTTTTATTTTTTCAATTTTTTTGTTCTTTTTCCTTTTTTTGATTTTTTTGTATTTTTTTCTTTTTTTTTTAAAGTTTTTTGGTATTATCAAGGCACCTATTTACTAAGTTTTTACTAGGGTAATGGATACATTAAAGCACCTATTTTCCAGGTTTTCACTAAGATGATCATTTTTTCAGGACATTTTGCAATTTTTAGGATTTTCTCAGAATAAAGTATGTACATGAGAATTTAGAAGACATTTCAACTATAAAAAATTTTCAAATGAAGAGCATTGATAGGCTCTTTGAGTTGTTCCCCCTCTGTGGTGGAGAGCTAATAAGCACCAGACCCAAATACTGCAGTGATAATATACGGACCAAGCTAGTTTGGCTCAAATTTTCCTTCCTAGATCTGGTGTTGTTGATTCTTAGGGTTCTCTCTCAGGACGAGATCACCCATTTGGAACTCCCTTGGTCTAACCTTCTTGTTATAACTTTTAGATATTCTCTTTTGATATGCTCAGAGATGATCGAATGCCACCTTCTAACATTCATCTAGTAGTTCAAGCTCTTGTAGCTATGATATTTTGATATCATCATCAGTAATGAGGCCCTTCACAGAGACTCGCAAGGTAGGAATCTCAACCTCAATAGGCAGCACTGCATCCGCACCATAAACTAGAGCAAAGGGCATGGCCCCTATTGGTGTTCGTATACTGGTGCGATAAGCCCTAAAGTCAGATTAATCTGGAGATGCCAGTCTCATCCATATTTGTGTACTGTATGGTGTAGGATCTTGAGAATTGTCTTGTTTGAAGCTTTTTCTTGTCCATTACCCTCGGGATAATAGATAGAAGACCAGTGCTGAATAATCTTGAACTTAGTGCACAAATTTGTCAGATCTTTGTTCTTGAATTGCCCCCATTGTCAGTGATTATTGATGAGGGTACACCATATCTACAAATGATGTAGTTCAGTATAAACATGGCTACAGACTTGCCATTAGCTACACTGAGAGGTACTGCCTCAACCCATTTGGTAAAATAGTTTGTAGCAGTAATGATGTATTTATGTAATCTCGAAGAAGATAGATATATCTGACCCACTAAGTCGAAGGCCCACTACTGAAATGCCTCAAAAGTAATGAAGGGAATAAGCTCCTTGGCTGGAGCATGAATCAGATTACCATGTAGTTGACACTATTTGCAAGACTTAGCAAACTATGTACCTTCTTTCTCCATATCCGGCCAATAGTAACCAGCTCTAATAAGTTTATGATCCAGTGTCAGAACATTTGAGTGAGACCCACATACGCCTTCATGTACCTCTTCTCACGCACGCTTGGACTCATCAGGTTCTAAACACCTAAGGAGAGCACCATTTAGACCTCGTCAATATAAGTTGTTAGCTACGATGACAAATTGTGAAGCACTATAGATTAAGTGATGTTTTTCATTTAGAGTATAAGTGTTAGGAATAATTTGGTCATGAAGGTAGGAGTAGATATGGTAGTAGCGGGATGAGTCATGTATAATGACTGAACAAATCATCTAGGATTTAGGAGAATTATAGGTAGGGTAGCATAACCTCTCTACTAGGAATTCATGTCTGAAATAATTTTCTGGCATTTGTAACATAGAATCTAGAGTAGCCATGGCATCAGCTACTTTATTATCCGCCCTTAGAATTTTCTGGAAAGTAACATGTGCAAAGTATTTCTTAAGGTCGTCAACCATCTTTTTATAGGGTACCAGCTTTTCATCTTTTGTTTGATATATGTCATTCACCTGATTAATAACCAACTATGAATCTCCAAAGACTTTTAGCTCATCAACACGCCATTCAATAGTGATCTTTAATCCATTAATCAAAGCTTCATACTCAGCAGTGTTATTTGTGCAAGGAAACATCAGTTTGTATGCCTTTGGTAATGAATACCGCTGAGGTGTAATGAACAAAATTCCAGCACCTGACCCCTATTGGGTGAATGATCCATCAAAGAACATGGTCCATGTCTAATGTGTGAGAAGCATGATGGACTCATCTGGGAATTCAATCCTTAATGGTTGATGATCTGTAATAGGTGCCTCGGCCAACTGATCTATGATCTCTTGCCCTTTGATAGCTTTTCTCTCAACATATTCAATATCAAACTCACTAAGGAGCATGACCCATTTAGCTAGTCTACCTGTGAGGGTAGCTTTACTGAGAAAGTATTTTAATGGATCAATTTTCGCGATGAGCCTTGTAGTGTGAGCAAGCATGTAGTGTCGTAACTTCTGAGAAGAAAACACAACTACTAAGCAAGCTTTCTCAATTACAGAATAATTCATTTCATAAGAGAACAATGTTCGACTGATGTAATAGACAGCTCTTTCCTTATTATTTTGATCTTCTTGAGCCAATAAAGCACCCAGGGATGTTTCTATAGCTGAGATATATAAGATTAATGGCTTCCCATGGATAGGAGGCATTAATATAGGTGGATTGGCAAGATATTGCTTGAGTTTTTGAAAGCCTTGGTCACATTCTCTGTTCCATTCGTAGGTCACACCTTAATGCAGAGTTTTAGTAAATGGTTATGACTTGTCAGCTAGCTATGAGATGAAGCACCAGATAGATTGGATCCAACCTTGAAGACCTCTAATTTTTCTGATATTGCGAGGCAGAGGCATTTCAATGATAGCTTGCACTTTTGCAGGATCCACCTCGATTCCTTTCATAGAAATGATATAACCAAGTAATTTCCTTGAAGTTACTCCAAATGCACATTTCTTAGGGTTAAGACGTAGTCTAAATTTTTCCATATGATCCAGTATAGGGCCTAGATCAGTGAGACATGCCTTCCTATCCATGCTTTTAGCAAGGGTTTCATCCACATAGTCCTCCATTATTTTATGCATCATGTTATGAAATATGGTAGTGACTTCTCTCTGATAGGTGGCTCCAGCATTCTTAAGACCAAAAGGCATAACATTCCAACAGAAAGTACCCCATGCACAAGTAAAAGTAGTCTTCTCTTGGTCCTCTGGCATAATTTTGATTTGATTGTAGCTAGAAAAGCCATCCATTAGGGAGTACATTTCATATCCTGCTGTCATATCCACAATCATATCAATGTTGGGCAGTGGAAAATCATCTTTTGGACATGCCTTATTTAAGTCCCGGAATTCTGTGTAGACTCTAATAGATTTGTCATGTTTAGTCACTGGGACTATGTTAGAGATCCACTCTGCATAATCAATTGCTTTGATGAACCCAAATTTTAGAAGTTTTTCCAACTCTGCCTTGACCAGTAGAGCCACATGTGGATGCATCTTTCTAATTTTTTGTTTGACTAGTTTCACACCTAGAGCTATTGACAAGTGATGCATGATGAGATTAGGATCTACACCAGGCATGTCAGAGTATGTCCACGCAAAATTTATCTTTTTCTCCTTGAATAAATATCTGAATTCCTTTAGTTCTTTTGTAGATAATGACTTAGCCACATGAATAATGTGTGGATGTTCTTCTGCACCTAGATTTACCGGTTGAGTTTTCTCAATTAAAATTGATGAGCATTCCTGGAAATGAATCAGAAGTGCATCAAGTATCTCATCATTAGGAACCTCAGAGAGCTTTTCACCTTCAGATACGTATTTTATTTTTACTTTTTTTGGCTCTAACATTGCCACAATGTGGTTTTCACCATCAGAGTGCCTATTTTTTCTTCTTTTGATTTTATGACTAAGATACTTGATATCAGCCTCAATCATGTTGACACTTTCTTCACTAGTGGAGGACATTATAGGTTCAACAACGTGAAGATATCAGGATAGAGCATAGTCATTTTGGAATGTAAGGACTTCATTGGATGAGGGAGGGGAATTCTAGTCTATTAGCTCAGGATGTTGGAGTGAGAGAGAAGTGGCAGGTTCAAGTGCATTCATGGTATAGTCATCAAAAGTGCTGACTAATAAGCTGAGACCTGGAGTGATCTCATCCCAAGGTGTATTCGAATCCTTTTGACTCCTAATGAATGAAGTAGAAGACATGTTAAAATTTATGGACTCTGACTCATTAGACCTTTCACTAGACCCTTCACCTATGTTGAGAAGCTTTTCATAAGATCCTTCTAACAAAATATCAAACTCGTATTCATGAGAATCTATGTCCAAACTCTGGCTTGGGTGTTTACACCATGAAGGTTTGGGAGTTCTTGCAACACCAACCTATTCTTGTGCCAACTGCTCTTGAAATTCTAGTGGTATGTACCACTCACCTTGGAAATTAGGGTCTTGTAACACTTTCCATTGTTCATAGGTTAATGCATCAAATGGAGTGGTTTTATCAGAATCACTGTCGGTCTCAAATTTACTGACACACGGTACAAAATTATCTGTCTCGGTGAAGAATGCTGCCAGGTCTGGAGGAATTGGGTAAGGAAAGAAATCCTCATCAGAGCTATCCTCTATGGTATCGACTGTAGCTGTGCCTTCAAGTTCTGGTGAAGGATCTAATTTTGGCACAAATTTTTTAATGCCTAGATGGAACGGGATTTTCTTGAAGCCTAAACCAGTTGTGTCTTTTTTCTTTTGACTCGTAGCTTTAATATGTTCCACTAAACCATTACCATCACCCCTATTGGACCACTCCCTTTGTATCCAAATAATTTCATAACAATAAGATCTTCGCTATTAGGATTTAGTTCATGAGCTGGAGCAGCCTGTTCAGATATGTTCTTTCCTTTGCAAAGCCAAGCTTTAATAGCTCTTTCCTCATCTTCATCTTCTAATGGTGTAGAAGCCCGTACAAAGGAACCATCATAAACTATCTCAGGAGGAGTAGAAGATTTGTTGTTCTTAGAAGGTCTCCCATGAGAACGAGGAGATGGAGGTAGAGCTGCTAACGATAGCACAGGTTCTATTTGATACCCCCCCATTACTATGTCTATGATTTTCAAGGTCTGTTCCATGTCTCTGAGCTTGGCATCATAGAATTCTATGTATTCTCTATTAGTCTGAACAAGACTATCAGCTGACTAAGTGAGCACATTACAAGAATAGACCATACTAGTAGGAATTGTCACCTCTACACCTTGGAAAGGAAACTTAATGCATTGATGGTATGTAGGGGGAACCGCTTGCATCTCATGGATCCATGGTCTTCCCAGCAAGATATTATATGCAAGAGGAAGGTCTAGAACCTAACATGTGACATCTCTTTCGATCGGTCCAACTCGAATGGGTAGTACAGCTAAACCTTTAGATTTTCTCTCTTCTTCATCATAGGCCTTGATAGTAATTCTCTTGTGGGAATCTATGTGATGTTCATCATAACCTAGCTAAGAAAGAAAGTGAGAAGAGAAAATATTGAGGCCAACACCATTATTAATAAGGATGCGGTGGACTAGTTGTTTGCCAATCATGACTTCTATATGCAAAGGAGCATTATGCGGGTGACTAATTGAGTGATCATCTTCTTCTGAGAAGGAAAAATAATGTGGTGAATTCAAGTGACCCACCATGGATTGAAACTGATCCAGATTGATGTCTTTGGGGACATTAGCCTCTATGAGGGCTTTATCTAGAATCTGCCTGTGAGCAGGCGAGATCTTCAACAGCTCAAAGATTTTTATTTGAGCGTTGCTTCTTTGCAGCTGGTCTAGAATGTTGTAACCAGTAGTAAAAGGTGTGGGGACCACTTTTGTGGTCTTGTTGGTAGGGCCAAAAATAGCTTTATCTATAGTTTGTTTTGGTGCGGATGTAGTAACAGGAGGGTCAGAACCCTTGATAGTGATCTTAGCACGGGATCTGGTAACAACGTTCGCGCAATCTTGAGATGATTAAAATTTAGATAAGCAAGACCTAGGGCCTCTCAAGATGAATGAAGTATTAGGCTTAGGAGCATCCCCGCTCCCCCTGGTAGTAATCACATTACAATACTCCACTTCTATAGGTTCAATCATGTTGATGACATTGTCATAAGTGGCATGTGCGTAGTTAACCTTGGAATTATTGGTCTTGGAGTTGGAAGACTTGCCTTTCTCATGATGAGGAAAGGGATCTTTAAATGCTTGGTGGTATAAATTCTTATTATGATTTTCCACAACAATAACCTGATTATCAATCAAATCTTGGACTTTATGGTGCAACTAAAGACAAGTAGCAGTCTTATGACCCTTGTTTTGGTGATAGTCATAGTATGAGTTGTCATTCCACCAATGGGGTCATGGTTGCAAATCATATAGACATTTTTCCAAAGGAGTGAGAATCTAATTTTGCACCAAAGTCTTGAAAACCACATCAAGCAGTTCTCCCAAAGAAGTAAATTCACGCTTGGGTCGTAGGGTCCAAGGTTTGTTGCTAGAGAATCTAAAAGGCTATTGAGTGTTGGTTGCAGCCTTTTCCACAGCTTTGGTCACTTGTATACCAGTTTTGAATGGGTTGGGGTCACATTATCAACCACTCCATCATTCACAATGTCCCTATTTTTGTTGACAAACTTCCCTTTATCTTAGTTGGAAGAGGAGGAACCTTGTTTGTTGTCTTTATACAAAGTCAATTCAACTTTTTAAACCATAAATGCCTCTATCCTCACAGCTTGCTTTATCATGCTATCAAAATTAAGGGGACCTTGAAGTTGTACTTGATACCTAAAATTAGGGGTAAGATTATCCAAGAAGATATTGAGTTTCTCAGATTCGGGTATTTTGTGAGGATACTTAGTGCAAAGTTGTCTCCATCTTTGGAGAAACATCAAGAATGGATCCCCTTGCCTTTTCTTGAGATTTCAAATGTCCTTGATGTTGACGAGATGCTATATGTTGTGAGAATAGTGTTGTATAAAAAGATTATCAATCCCATCAAAAGTCTTGATGTCGGTGGATAGTTGAGAAAACCACTCCATGGCAGGTCCACCCAAAATTTAGGGAAAGAGACGCATCAAATAGGTTTGATCATGCATGAACTCCATAGATAGGGCCCCAAATTCTCTCAAATGATCCTAAGGATTAGTGGTACCCAGATACTTATCATGTTTAGGGAGTTCCATGCCTTTGGGAAAAGGTGGCATAAGAAGACTCCTATCAAAAGGAAAAGGATAGATGTTTTCCATGTTGAATTGTTGTGTGGGTTTGTCCTTATCCTTCATAAGTTGGCTGATTTGATTTTGCATGTCTTGAATTAATTTATGCAATTTGGTAGTCTCACTCTCTTCTTCTTTAGTCACAAGTGTTTCCACTTGGAAGTTTGGGGGTAGCTTAACTCCTTGTTTTTCCAAATCTAGAAAATATTTCTCTTTATCTTCTGCAAGGAGTATTTCCATCATTTTGATGAAAGCTTTATTAGATTTTGTAGCATCTATGTCATTTTGAGTTATTGGCTCATCATTGTTACCAAGAATCTCATAAATGCTTTGAGTCTGATCTTGACCTTGGTGATGCTACTCTTCTTGCTGACCCTACTCATTTTGAGATTGGTCGTTGACTCCGCTATATTGACCTTGTAAGTAATCAAAAGGAGTTGCCATGTCGTTAACGTGATATTGTGTCATGTGCACCTCTTCAGTATGAGTGTAAGTATCGAGTTGAGAACTCATGGTCAATGTATCTCTGGGTGGATCAAAGGGGTTGATAGGATCAAAAGGATTGATATGTTCAAAAGGATCACTAATGCAGCGAGGATCATCAATAGGGCCAACCCAAATAGGTGACTTTCTAAAGCCTTGTTGATCTAAAAGAAATGGATTATGATGATCTTGAAAAAAAGGATTAGAACACAGCTGGAACACTAGTTTCTAATTCAGACTTTGATCTATACTGAATGAGGAAGAGGAACATGAGGATCCCTCTTGAATATCAGATTGAACAATGGGTTCAGAATGACCTTTTCCTTGATTACAAGGTTTACTTCTATTATTTTGGAACCACGAATGGGAAATATATTGTTGTTTCTAGTCGTAACAGGGATAGACAAAGATGAAATGAGAGAAAACCTAGGATCCAACTCAGAACTCTGACTCCAAAAATAATGAAATGGAAGTAATAGACTAGAATAGCCAAGTTGTGAGATGCATCCAGCAAGAATCGTCAAGAGTATGGCTAGAATAGTTGAGATATGACTATCATGTCGCAAGGTACAAAAACACATAAAAGATAGGACAGAGACAAAGAGACAAGACAAGTTTGAGTAAGAATCGGTCAGTTTGCAACTCAAAACAACCAGTTTCAGACTGCAGACAATAGGGAAATAGGAAATCAAATCCCAGACAAAAGTCAAATCAGGCAAAAAATTCACTAGTCAACGGGAAAAAGATCACTATTTTAGGACACCAGGGTATAGATTCACGCGAGAAAGTGCTATTTTTTGCAAGGAAGTGCTCAACTACATGCAAGAAAATGCAATCTCGTGCGAGGAAGTGCTCAATTTCTAAAATCTCACATGAGAAAACTCTAGGTTTGGATAAACAGACTCAGTTTTTGAGACAAAAACTAGATTTTGAGACACAGTCAGCACTGTTCTCTAACAAAATTTCCAAATTCAGGGTAGTTTTATGATAATACAGATTAGCAATCTTAGTTTCAAGGTGACAAGCACTTGTTAACAAGTACAAAGTTTCAATCAAGCAATAGTGACACAAGCAATAGTCGTAAACAGTTCTACCAAGGAGAAAGCAACTTGGAAGAATCATGATTGTCTTTGTTTTATCATGATTGGATAGTTTATGACTCAAAACAAACACTTAGTTATCCCTACAAAAAAATGGTAGAGAAGAAAAAATATGTGCCCCGCTATCTTATGCGTATGGGTGCACCTCACATAGCAGTGTCACCCCCAAAAGGGCACCCATGTTTTTGGTGTTTCCAAGGACTAAGTATATATGTTCAAAGGTTACCCTTAAAGTAGGGGCCAATGTCATATACCACTTCAAGCATCCAGGTGCATACCTATGTCGAGAATCTAGGGGAGAGATTCTTCCCTCTCCCTGGGCATAGATTATGTCTTCTTTTGGAGGTGATCTGGGTAGGCATTTAACTAAGAGAGTTTTTAGTGGGCTTCCATTCACAATAACCTTCAGTGCCTTTGATACAGAGTTGGGGCCTCATAGCCACACCAACACTTGAAAGTCATACACCCTTGCAAGCAAGGCTAGGAGTGGCACTACTCAGTAAAACAAACAAGGCTTTCTCAAGATGATAGTCAAAATCATGAGAAAGAAGTTACCATGGCTTTAGAGTCTTTGGACTCAACAAAGAAGACTTTATTATAGTGAGGTGGAATAATCGGCAATAGGTGTGTACTCACTTGGGTCATTTCTGGAGGTTCAACTTCTGGTAGGCCCTCTAAAGGTGACACAAACTTGGCTTGGATTCAAGGGTCCAATTTTCTAAGTCTCTCAAAGAGAGAAGAGCATAATTCTCTACCTCTTCACCTTACCCAAATATGCAAGACATGTTCATCACCGAGATAGCTTCACTCCACCAAATTCATAAGCCTTTGGGTTTCTAATTCTCTCAAAGAGAGAAGAGCATAATCCCCTAACAAGTAGATGTGTTAAAGATCCACTATCTTGCTCCGCTTTCCTAGGTATCCATCATTCTAGCAAAATATGGGTCTCAGTTTCATCCATGGGCATCATTTCAATGTAATGAAGAGCCTATTTCCATACTTTGCTATCAGGACCCTTAAGAAATTTTAACAAAGCCCTATTTAAACTATGTGAATGAAAAACAGTAAACAAGCACAACATTTTTAATATGTCTTTGACAACCGTCCTACAAGCAAACCGTTAGAAAGTTTTCATGATCTTTGACAAGTGACCTGCAGACCACTGTTATGTTGTAGCGGAAATCAGAAACATGAAATCCACAGTAGAAAGTAAATGTCAGAAAATGATAACAGTAAATTCCAGATTCTGGAAATTTAATGACTGTCGGTAAAAATTCGTGTGAGAAAGTATTTTGTTGTGCATGAGAAAGTGTAGCGACCTATGTGAGATTGTGTTTCCTCGTGCAAGAGAGTGCTACTAAGATCAAAAATTCACATGGCTCAACCTAAAATTTCACGCGAGATTCTGTACCAGTGATGTATGGATGCATGGCAGAGTTCAAATTTATGTCAGAAAATTTTGAGAGTGAGGTCAGGAATCATTTTTTCTGCCCCATGGTGGGCACCAAAATGTGTGTGCTTGAAAGTGACCTCTAAATTAGGCAGAAACTCAACATATTCCTTACTCAATCATCAAATTTTCAAAGATGAACATGAATTGTCCATTTCACAAACTTGATTAAAGCGACCTGTTGCCTCCTATTTAGTTGGGGTTTTTGAATTTACTCTCAGAAAGAGAACCAACAACCTTGACCATTGCTAAAATCGAGGATTTCAAAGTATGAAAGATGCGCAAATTGCCATTAATCTAAGAATGAAAATGCCATTAATCTAAGAATGAAAATGCCATTAATCTAGAAAGCTTGAAAAGATAATAGAATTGAGCTATTAGATATGTAAACAAACTATATTAAGATGTAACATGTTACTAATCCAAATGAAACTAAAGCTAATTATGCAAAAAAGCTTGAAAAGATGATAAAAGCAAGATAAAAATTAACTATAGTTTTGATGCTCTCTAATTCATCCTCCAAATGAAGAAAATGAGGTCCATAATATAGAACAACCTGAGAAGGGGATGAAGAGTTTCTTGAAAAGAAACAGCTGACTCTTCATCTCCATGGAGGAAGGTGAGACAATTTTGAAGGAATTATTCAATTAAAAGAATGAATTATTGCCACATGAGTGGCTTTTCATATGGAATTATGGGATTCCTTTTTGAGGATAATTTAGTCAACTAAGTAAATAATTCTTTTAATTCCTTTTGATGTGTATTAGCTAAAGGGGGTGGAATTAATTTAATTTAAAAGCACTTAGGACTTTTAGAATTAAATTAATTAATCATAAGGATTTTTAGCTAATAAACCTTGATAATTTAAGAATTAAATATAATGTGAGATTTATGCAAATTTCGGTTTTCTACATTTGATACCAAGTCAATTAAAGTAAATTAGGAAGAGAATTTACCTAGTACAATAGGACTTCAATGATGAGAAAACACACAAAAATTGATTAGAATTGTGATTTGTCGATTTTGGGGTGTTACAGTAATAATCCTTCAGGTGTTTCTCTTATGAATAAGTTGTAATCTGTTGCTCCCTTTTTGAATCCAATATTTGTCAGCTAACCATCAAGTCTCTTATACCATGTTCTTGGGGCCTGTTTAAGTCCATAGAGGGCTTTCTTTAGTCTGCATACTATGTCTAGTTTGTCTGATAATTTAAATCCTTTAGGCTTCTCTATGTAGACTTCTTCCTGCAAGTCACCGTTCATAAATACTGACTTGACATTCATCTGATATACTTTAAAGTTTTTCAATGTTTCTTAAGCTAAAAACAACTTGATAGCTTCCAGTCCACTCACAGGGGAAAATATATCAGAATAGTCAATTCCTTCTCTCTACGGATATCCTTTACATACCAGTCTTGCTTTGTTTCTTATCACTGTACCTTCTTCATTCATTTTGGTTTTGAATATCCACTTAGTTCCAATCACATTTTTTTCACAGGGTCTAGGGACCAATTCCCATGTGTCATTCTTAATTATCTGATCTAATTCTTCTTGCATTGCATTTTTCAAATCTGAATCATTAGACGCATCTTCAACACTTAAGGGTTCAAATTGTGAAAGTAAACATACCTCTTCATCAATGGTCGAACCTTTTTATTTGGATCTTGTCAAAACTTTACTACTCTGATATCCAACGATATCTTCTTTTGAATGGTATCTAGATGTGTAGTTTTAAATTTTAGGTGTGACACTCTCATCTATAATATGTGATTCCTCATCACTTGGTTCAATTTTATTACATGATACATCAATACAGTCAAACATTTCTTCAATAACTGTATCTGTGTGTGTGTAAATGGGTACCTGTCAGAATCAACACAAACACTCAATAAGTCATTATATTAGCTCAAAGGGGTTAGTAAAAGCATGTAAAGCATATAGAACCCACTAAAATTGACTTATTGCCTGCTAACTAGGAGGAGTGTGATTAACAACATATCAGCCGTCAGAATATGCTATGAATCAGTGACTAATACAACCTAGCATGAAGGATTTTAATTAAAAACAAGCTAAATGATGGAAAAAGCATGCATTTTAACTCTAAAAGATGGACTAGAAATAGTAAACTAGCATGTAATGAGATATGAATGTAATTCTATGATTATTCTA
>MU227294.1:1743741-1766852 GCA_018584345.1 Thuja plicata
TATATATATATATATATACATATTATATATGTAACAATATATATATGTATATATATATGTACATACATACACATAGACATATATATACTTACACACACACACACATATATATATATATACATATTATATATGTAACAATATATATATGTATAGTGTATATTAAGTTTACATACATATGTCCACATATATATTAAGCTAAATTGAATCCTAACCCTTAACCAAATTTATCTATAACCTTAAACCTTTAATTAAAAATTAAACCAAATTAAATTCTAATCCTAGAAGTGAATCAAATTAATCGTTGACCCTAAATCTAATAAAAATAATATACCAAATTGAACCGTTATGTTAAAACTAATTGTATAGCAAACCAATTTACCCTTTATCACAAAACCAATAAAATGGTATTCGTAATAGTAAACCCTATAAAACCCCAATCCTAAATTTAATAAAACACTACATACCAAGTTGAATCCCAACCCTAAGGGACTTCTGAGACAGTGACAGAATGTAGAGAGGGTGAGAGACATGAGCTAGAGATAGAGGATAAATAGGGAGAAGAGATGGTGAGATTACGAAGGGAAGAGAGTGTAAGATGGTAATTAGAGGGAGATAGATGTGTGTGTTTCTGAGAGATAGAGAAAGGGTGAGAGAAGGGGGAGTAATACAGAGGTCAGCAGGGTAGGTTGAACTATAGGCCCAACCAAAACTTTGAATGTCCTTCTAGCCTTTACAACTCAATTGGATTATCACTTGAGCTCTCCACTTGAACTCTTCTCCAAGAAAAACACCACAATCCTTCTACTATTTGAAAACTCCTATTTTTATGCTAGAACATCTCCTTCAACATACTGAACACACCAACCTAGCATGTTCCCATGTTCAATTCACAAGTCCTTCTATAAAACTTCCTTTTAACACACACCAGCACATCATTACTCCAAACGCTACCATAGGAAGTGGATCTGGGTTCTACTTACTCCAAACAATCAAGTTAGGATCCACAGTAGACTTCTACAAAGTTCTATTGATCACAAGATTCAGACTGCTCCACTAGGCCTAGTTGGACATGCTTCCCTAGTAGCCCTATGTACAAGATTTTTCTGAGATAACTTTAATTTCTCCCAAAGAACCTACAAAAAAAATTTATGGTTTTGAGTACCCTTTTACTGTATCTCAAGTTTTACACAAAGTGTAGAGGCCTAATAGGGCTAAATATGTATAATTTCTGAATAAAGTCTCCAATAATGGATTGACCCACCCAAACCAACAATCAAAACATGTCTTTAGACCCCTAATAACACCCAATCCAACACAAAATAAATCCTACCCACTCCCTACAAGTTTGTGTGCATCAGTTTGCACTTGACTGTAACCAAGCACATAGAGATGCTCGACTAGGGATTGGTGGAAAGGTAGAAAAACATGCCCCTACTGATCTTCCCTTCTGGAATCATAAATTACATCACCCCTACTTTTATTTCACCAAGGGCCATGAGAATCCCATGGCTGATTGGTAAGTTAGGGGCACATCTTTGATATACCATAATGAAATAGGGTTTCCTAGACCAATCTGGATTGTGCCAAGGATTTCTCCCTTAAAATTCCAAATAATCCACTCAAACCAATTTCATTAGAGACTCAACACCTTCTACTAATATAACATGGAGGATTTCAACAACATCCAATCACAGGGTGATCCTAGTGTATAGAGCAACAAAGAATTTCTAGAAAAATAGAGTTTTTATTCATTTAATCTTACCACCAAATTGCTGATTACATGAACAAAATTTCATGTTTGACATTATATTCTATATACACCCCTACACCAACATCCACAACCAAATTTAAAATCTTGGATCCGTTGGGGGGTGGTTATGACAAAGTTGCACAAAAACTGTAAAAGTTGTCGAGCAACTTTTATAACTTTTACAACTTTTATTGCAAAGTTTCTCCACTTTGCTCCCTAGGACCCATTAGGACCCTAGATGGTTTCAGAATAACCAAAAACATACTAGAAACATTAAATCAACGTAAACAACATATTTTGGATCTTTGACTAAGTTTAACCCCCAAGGTTTATAATGACACCTTGTGGCAATGAATCTTACAAGTTGATCCTTATTACAAAGCAAGGGTCCCAAGGACCTCAAAAAGATCTATGTGTAATGTTTCCTTCATCAGTACCCCAAATGCATTCCAATGGTGTCATAAATATTATGGTTTCATATCAGTGGCATTTTTTATGACTATTGCATGTATGACTTATATTTAATACTTACCTAAAAACCTGTATTAACTTTCACTTAAGACTGGTGATGATTTTTGGTATGATTACATGTGATTTGAAAAATGTAAATGGTCCTGAAAAGTGTGTCAATGAATGCCAAAAGGAATACATATGTTCTTTAATGTAGTTCATGACAAAAACCCGTCAACACTTATATACAACCTCTTCTAGAGTGATGGCGGTATTTTTGTGTTGATTACATGTTATACGATCATGTAAATGAGCATATAAATCTGTGTTTCCTCCTTAAAGACTAAAGGTGGCATTTTTGAGTGAAAATACATGTCATTTAAACATTTGAATTCCATCTACAGCCTACATTTTTTATTTTACAAAGCCTGTATTTGGCATTTGTTGAACATCAACATCAAGTTTAGCTCCATAACTATCTGTGCTTTTTCCCTAGAAGCCCGTCCATAGCATCTAACATCACTTTCAGCTTGTGTTTGTCACTCAACAAATTGTATTTATATATTTGCAAATCCTCCAACATCTACAGCTTTGAATCTTTCAAATTTGTTGCTATTTTTATGCATATTATCTCTCAATGTTGCACATTTGTCATGCAATCCATCTAGACTCCAATTTGCACTGATTTCATTGAGATTGGGTCAAGTTTTATTGTCTATATAACTCCTTTTTCTATTAATATTTGTAAAAATCTGAATTTATCTTGGTTTTGGTTCAGATTTTGGTCCAAATCTTGCAAGTTTTTATTTCTCTTGTTCTTGGTAGAAAGAGGTAAGTTTTCTTGTTTTTGTTTCATGGCTTCATGTATGTACTTTTGTTTAGGTTTTTTAATTGTAAATCTTCCTTTATTTTTAGATTTACATGTTCTCTTTTTTTTTTAATTTTTATCTTCTCTCTTCCATCTTCATTTTTTTAAGATTCATATGCAAAGAATTCATTTATCTTGCATATGCAGTTGAGAGTAAAACCCCATTCTTGATGTGAGATATTTCAAAAAATAAAGGAAAAAGAGCCAAGTCATTCCCAATATGAAAATCAAACCAAGAATCCCACCTCCAAGCTTATATGTCAAAGAAGAATTACTTGTAGTGAGACATAAACATCTCACTTATGAATAAACAAATGGAGATTCCCAATATGCAAAGCAAACCAAAAATCCTACCTTCATGCTTTTTCATGGCTTTTTATGAGATTCAAGTGTTTCCAAAAATCCCATCTTGCATATTGAACATTTTCTCATGCATATATACATCCATGTTTTCATTTTATCAACTCAAATCTTGTTGTCCGCATACATGCATTGCCTTTAGAAAACCCTATTTTTGAGTTTTTCCCTCATTTAAAGAGTTGCTTTTACCCAAAATCCATTGCCTTTCATTTCTCAAAGGTCTTCCACTCATATCCTATACACATACTATTCCAAAGCATGAAAGACAATGTTATGGCCTTTTATGGTAACTAAAGAATGACAACATAATGAAGCCATTCAAAGAAAGAGATGAGCGATGAAACAATGAGAGCATAGAAAGCTTTCAAGGTTGATTTCAAGAAGGTGATTGGTTGATGCCATCAGTACAAAACAACCAAGGATGAAGATTCATAGTCCAATTTGAGATGCTTTCACCAAACCATAACACATCAATCATCGGGCATCCTTTAATAGCATGAGGACCAATAAAAAATGATGTTATAAAATTCGTGTCTTGTTAGACACTGAGAATATTTTTATCATGCATTTTGTAATTTTTTAATTGACATATTACATGCAATGTAAGAATAAGATGTAATTGTATTTGATAGTATCACATGCAAACTTGTTCCATGTAGTCATGTTGCAACTGCATTAAGTCTTGTAGCATTGAATAAGTCAAGGTGGTTAAGGGTTTCCCCTTTATTTCTCCACCTTTCTCTCTCCTCTTTTCCTATATAAAGGAGTGAGCTCATTGTAAATAATCATCTTTTGGAAATATGAGAAAAATTTTCTAGTTTGTATAAGCACTCTAAGACTTTGTGCTTGGATATAATTCAGATTTCTTTCAATAAAAAGGACAAATTGTTTTTCAAAATTTGTGTTGATTCGAGGTTTTATGTGATGAAATTTTTTGGATATTCATTGTGAGTTTTGGATTTTTCTCAAGAGGGATTTGAATTCAATTATGCAGACTTTCAGTTGACTATTGCATTTAGAGCCAATTTGAACTTTTGAAGACTTTATGCTGGAGGAGGGAAATTGTTATAGATAGAAGTGGCTGTAATAACTTAAAGATGAAGAATTTGGGCTTCCATGATAAGTATTTTTGTTAAGGAAGAGGATATTCAGTGGAAGACTTTGTGTTTTCCTGGCTATTCTATTTTCATAAATCATCTTTCGAAGTAAGTATATGAGACTTTATGTTCATGTATTGGTTTCAATTTATTATAAGTAAATTGTTGCCCTAAGTGATGTTCTTATGTCAACCCTTAAGTCACTAGTATTACCATAGCAAAAGAATTATTTGTATTTCAGTTTAGTTTTAGTTGAATCCACCTTCTATAAGAAGGGATTATCCCCTATTGCTGAGAGGAGAAATAAATTTCACACAATGTTTCCTAAAGTTACAATTTTGCAAAGTTGTAGTATTAGTTAATTGCAAAAAATTTAGCCAACAATTTTTGGCAACTCTGTTGGGGACTGAACCCATTTGTATGTAAAGGATGATAATAAGATTGATTGAGAAGACTTTGAGCTTCTAGTTTTTTTCTTATCCTAGAGAAGCAACCAAGGACTTTGTGCCTTCATGGAAACTTTGCTTCTTTAAATTTTTCTTTTAAGTTTTCTCAAATCTTTTACACACTTTCAGCTGCAATATTTTTCTAGAAAAGAGGAAAACATAAAACGTTTGTCCTGTAAGACAGAACTAAACGAAGTTCTATCCAAGTTAGTATAGATTTATTTTGTAAAGAGTTTCTCCCAGGTTGATCTAATTGTTCTACTGGGGACACAACACGTATTTTTAAGCCTCATTCTTTTGTTTCAAGTATACATGTATCCTATTTATTGTAATTATTCCATCATGTTTTTATTTCTTTCAATTTTTTAAAGCTTTTATCAAGGACAAGTAAATGGCTCAAGGTCCTTGGGGACATTCTTTTGGTCTGTTGAATTTGTCTCTACCTCTGTGTTCTCTTCCTAATGGCACATGAAATAAAATTCCAAAGTTCTTTGGTAATGGACAACAACATCCTGACGAACATATTGTTTCTTTTTACATTGCATGTGGTGTTCATGGTGTTGAACATGAGGACGTGTGTGTAAGGTTGTTCATGTAAAATCTCCAAGGTGTATCTGCTGAATATTTTTACCATCTACCACAACAGATTATATCAAAATGGGCTACTCTCATAGCCAAGTTTAAAGAAAGGTTCAAGCCACCTGAACATTCTCATACCCTATTTGATGCAGAGTGCACTGCAAGAAGACCTAGATGGGCTCTAACTCCTTTGTCAAATCTTCAAACTCATTTCTTAGACACGCCAACTCCACCAATTTCTTCCAAGGGTGTATTTTGACTTGGTAAAGGGATCAATATGCTTCCCCTATCCTCTCTTGACTCTCTAAGCCAAGTTGTATAACTCTGCAATTTCTCCTTTAGGGACACCTTCCCTAAACCAAGAAAAATAGTATAAACCTTCACCAGAGACTTAGAAATCCTATCCTAAGTGATTGAAGACTTCAAATGTACCCCAAGGTTCAAGAATCCACCAATGGATTTGGTCTTTTAGACCCAAAGATAGTTGAATCCTAATTGGCCTAGGATTCCTTATAACCCTAACCAGAGGGTATTTATGAATTAAATTTCAACTGAAGAAGGATCCAATAGATTTGATTGGGTTTCTAGACACCCTTTATGGATTTTGTAAACCCCTCCAAGCCTTAAAACTTTACTCCACTATTGCACCCCTAAAATCTCACAAAGCACACAAGCCTAATTAACTAGGTTAGGCTTGGTTTGTTAAGTAAGTGGTCAAAAATGGGTTCATGGAGTAAATGTAGGGACTTAGATGGATTCCTCTACCCAAAAATAGTCTAGAACCACCCTTGGTTTGATCCTCCCAAACACATATTGCACATGCATGTGAATGTACCAAAGAGCCATGTTGATTACATAGAGATAATTAGCCTAGGGCTTTGTCTCATAAATAGTAGGACTAACATTGAGTGTCTGAGCTTTAGGATTATTAAAGACCATGATCCTAAATTGTATTTTCCAAGTGGCTGAGTAGATCCAATGGATAAATCTCAAGTTAGGATCAAATCTTTGTGACTGACCCAATAAACCTTGGTTTCTTAGACAGTAAGTAAAATCTATAAATTTTAAAAATCTTAACGAAAACAACTCAAGCCAAATGGAATTCTTAAGAAACTCAAGACATCACAAATTTCTACAACTGGACCCACAAGATGAATCCGTAACATTCCATACACTATCAAAATGACTCAAAACACTCTTCTATTTCCTCCTCTGAACATCAACCTTCGTACACTGTAAGTTCTAACCTTCATGGAAGGCATCAAATCACCTAATAGAATCATCTAGGTGTTATATATGCTTCAAGAAGTTGGTGTGGTCAGTTACAATGAAGTTGTCATTCTTCGAGAAATATTTTGCAAAAGTTGCTCATGCAACATTTTGCAAAAAGACAACTTTTTGGGAACATATGGGAAAGTTGCTATTTTGGGAAAATGCCAACCTTACTAGCCTCCAAGGGTGTGGGAGAGGTTCAATACATGACAAGAACCTAATCTAAGGAATTAAAACAAAAACTTATAACCAAACACTAAAATCACCAAAACTAACATGGTCTAACTATGGTTTCAGTAACCTAGGTTTATAATTCACCTTAGGTCCTTCACCTTCCATCATAGACCCACAGAACCAAACATACACAAGGTTGATCTCAAGGATGCAACTTATTACAAACACAAAAGAAAGGAAAATAATAACTTCAGGAGGTGGCCTGCACCACTATTGGCCCAACTCACTCAGTTCAAGAAGGAATATCACATACCTATGCATGAATTTGTGGCTCATTTCAACACATTAACATGAAGAATGTCAGTTGTTTCTCATCCTATAGCTATAAATCTGAAGTGTTTCTTTGTTAATGATTAGATTCCTAAAGTTTTTTTTTCTATTGCGAAGAGCAGCTCCTGCTACTCTTGCAGCTGCATAGACATTGGCCATTGGAATTGAACATGATCTTATTCTTGCTGGTAAAATAAGAATTGAAGAAAGTAGGTCTGAAGAAATATCTTTTTCTTCTGATCTATTTTATTCTATGAGAAGAACAGATCCTGTGATGTAGAGGTTAGAAAATGAGTTGCTTTCTCTCAAAAAATGAATAGCTCAAGGTATGTTCTTTGTTCCTCACAAAGATGTACCGAGAAAGCCTCTTCTAAATGTTGCTCATAGTTCTGCTATTGAGAATTAAAAAAGTTGGTTTTATCACCAAATACGCTTGTTATATAGGTGCCATCAACAAATACAATAACAAATCATGCTAAATTAAAGGACGGTGATCTTACTATACTCTTCCAATAAAAGGAAGAAGACATAGTTGGCGACTCTTATTTATGGTTCATGTAGTCTTAGAAAGTCATTGATGAAAATCAGAAAGATGCAACTCATTCTTCTGATGTTCAAGTGAGCGAAGAAAATCATGTCATTAGGCATGAAAATATGGAAATGCAAGCAAGTCCTAGTCAAATTTAAAATAATGAATCATCATTTCCAAGTCATGGACTTGAATAAGTGTTGCATGAAAGAGTTATTCCAGAACTTGATGAATATCTTATCGCGAACATCATAGAGGATTTTTTTTAAGTGTTAAAGATAATTCTCTAATGTCTGAAATTTGTAACTAGCATATGCATAAGGAAGCAATGAGGTAATTCATTTTGATCATCCTGACGTGATGATGGTTGATGAACTAGTTACTCAAGTTGCAGCCAACAAGAAGAGTTCAAAATTTGTTAGATCAAGGGGATGTCCCATAAGGAATCTAGTTTGGTTGGAAGCCAACGTGAAGGCATATATTATACTTGTACTTGAGCATGAAGATACAATCAAGGAAGAGGCTAAACATGCATTTGTAGTTCAATAGGAGGATTTTAGTAGTATCAATACATATGATTCATCTCAAGAAGGTGAATTTATTCATTTCTTCCAAGAGCTGTTACATCGAACATCAATATCATTGCTCAAGTTGTTCGGGGTTCATCTGTACAAAGTTTCCCGTGAACATACAAAGTACTACAAGTTTCTGAAAAAAGTTAGCTATTTTGTTGAGCCGGTAAATGGTTTCATCTAAAAAGTTGCACTAATAGCTATTTTTAATCAGGTAGGTTTTCTTTATTTTCAATAAGTGTGTTTCGACAAGTTTGTTTGTTTTTAGCTAGGTTATCTGTGCATCAATCATGTCACCCTTGTTGTCATTTTGTGTTTTAAATGCTTGAATTTGTAGCCCAATGATTACTAAGGCAATTGGATATTTTGGATTCTACATTCCTCATTGTTTCTAAGAACAAACAAGCTACGTTCCCTAGTCTGAGCCAGTTCTTTTCCTCAATTTTGTATTCGCAAAATTAGGGCAACCCTACAGAAAGTTTTGTGGGTTAAATTTTTTAAGGAGATTCTTTGTTTGGTTTTCCTTGATTGTTTGTTGGTTTTTTGGTCTTTTTTGCCTTAGGTTTGTATCCCTTGAAATTTTGCTCATTTTGAGCTATCTTAGGCGTTAATCAGAGTTGTCTAGCTCAGGTTATAGAGGTTTTAAGCATCCTACAGGTGGGATTTTTTTCCCTAATTGCATGTCTTTGTTAAATTCTTTCAAAAGTGAGCTTTTTGTTGGTAACTACACAAAGTAAAAATGTCATTTATATGTAAAGTGGGTTTAGAACCCCACTTTAAAATTTCACATCATTCTGAGAAGTTTTTCTTATACTTTTAAATGATTTAAATATGTAATGGTGGAATTTCTTAGTCTTTCTTCATATTATTATTATTACTATAAGTTAAATATAAATATTATACTTATTATTCGAAAAAGGCCATTTCCAAGTCTTTATGCATTTAGTGGCAAATTTTAGCCCAAATATATATTGTAAGTGCAAAAATATGTAATTAGTTCTCAAAAAATTCATTATTAATCATATTGGTGGTGATTTTTGTGACAAATGCATATTCATTAAACATGTAAAAACCTGTTATGAGTCATAAAGATTTTGGTTTAATATGGGTGGCATTTTTTGTGACTATTGCATGTATGACTTATATGTAATACTTACCTAAAAATCTGGATTGACTTTCACTTAAGACTGGTGACGATTTTCGGTATGATTACATGTTATTAGAAACATGTAATTAGTCCTGAAAAGTGCATCAATGAATGCCAAAATGAATACATATGTTTCATTATGTAGTTCATGACAAAAAACTGTCAACACTTATATACAACCTCTTCCAGAGTGATGGTGGTGATTTTTGTGTTGATTACATGTTATACGAAACATGTAAACGAGAATATAAATTTGTGTTTCCTCCTTAAAGAGTAAGGGTGGAATTTTTGAGTGAAAATACATGTCATTTAAACATGTAAATACCATCTACAACCTACATTTTTTATTTTACAAAGCCCGTATTGGGCATTTATTGAACATGAATATCAAGTTTAGCTCCATAACTAGCTGTGTTTTTTCTCTAGAAGCCCATCCATAGAATCTAACATCACTTTCAGCTTGTGTTTGTCACTTAGCAAATTGTATTTACATATTTGCAAATCCTCCAACATCTACAGGTTTGAATCTTTCAAAGTTGTTATTTTTGTGCATATTATCTCTCAATGTTGCGCATTTGTCATCCAATCCATCTAGAATCCAATTTGAATTTATTTCATGGAGATCAGGTCAAGTGTTATTGTCTATATAACTCATTTTTTATCGAGCTTTGTCTAAGTCCAATTTTCTCTTGGATTTGGTTCATATTTTGATCCTATTCTTTGCAAGCTTTTATTTCTCTTGTTCTCAGTAGAAAGAGGTATGTTTTCTTGTTTTCATTTCATGGCTTCTTGTATGTACTTTTGTTTTATTTTTTAAATATAAATCTTCCATTTCACTTTCATATTTACATGTTCTTATTGTTTTAATTTGTATCTTCTCTCTTTCGTATTCATTTCTTTAAGATGCATATGCAAAGAATTCATCTATCTTGTATATGCATTCGGGAACTAAAACCTCATTCTTAATGTTAGATATTTCAAAAAAGAAAAGAAAAAGAGCCAAGTCATTCCCATTATGAAAAGAAAACTAAAAATGCCACCTCCACGCTTATATGTCAAAGAAGAATAACTTGTAATGAGTGATGAACTGTAACTGATTAAATGTTTGAAGTTGATAAGTTGATGATCATCGAGCTACATAAAGTAAATGCAAGACATTAAATCAGTTAATGTATCGTATTGTCATTGATCTCAACCTAATATGTTATTATTTCTCATACACAAATTTTCACAACACTTGAAGATCTAAAGAGATAAAATTTTTGTTGTCGGTAAAGGTATACACCAAGTGACAGAGTTACCCAGGAAACATTGAACCCTGAGTAGTTCACAGTGTTGCCTAACGGAAAGACAACACCGATGGACAGTGTTACCTTAGAGACACAGTGACACTTGAGAAAATTGTTACCCAAGATCATTTTTGCCCAAGCAAGTGTTACCGAGAAAACTAAGAGTTGATGACCGAAATCAACTAGAGTTAGGAAATGACAAAACTACTTAGCTGGCAGGAGCTATAATTAGAGTTAACTAATTGATTACTTTATTTTCATCGACCATTTGAACTAAGTATTTAAAGATTGTTTTATTCACATTTTTCAAGGAGAAATATATGGAATAAAATTAAAGAAGATCTTTAATGATTAAAGCAATGCATGGTGAGATTTGCGGATCAAGAAGCAATCTACGTCAAGAACAAGAAAGACAAGGAGATTAAATGGTGAAATCATGTCTATGTAAAGATAAAAGTAATCCATTATACAAAAGAGGAATGTTGAATATAATTTTGGTGAAGATAGAAGTCTTCATACAGATCTGATCATACAGGCTGAAGAACAGAGCCAAGGAAATTCTGTAGACACTGAGCAACAAAAGTAAGAGCATTCACCGAGAAGAAAGAAGAAAGAAGGGGAGAAAAGGAATTTAAGAGAACACTAATTAGAGAGGTATTATGGACCAACAATATATATAAAAATCTATAGTTAAAAGTTGTATTATTGAACAGATCATTTACTGTTTCAGTTTAACCATTGATTCAGAAAATCTCTTAACCAAGTGGGATTTAACCATCCTTATTGTATTGAGATACTCAAGAGTATCAAAATTTTTTAAGGTTGATAGAATAGTGAATGCTAGGTCAAATGAAAAAATTTTAGTTTTAAATCCTCAGACAAGGTCGCACTTAACAGTGTGTTTGTAACCTATAACAGGGTTGGCTCTTCACCGAGCTCGCTTCAGAAGAGTGAAAAATTTGGGTTACTAATCCCAAGTGTTTTTTCCCTTGACAGGGTTTCCACATTAAAAATCCATGTGTCAAATGTGTATATGGTTCATTGCATTTATGTTTTTCTATACACATTACTAAAACAGGATTGGTCGGTAAACACTAAGTTTAATTATTGCTATTTGGTAAAGGCTAGAAACAGATAAACAGTATAGTCACCGAGCAGTATATATTTGATAAGATTACATAAGGCATACATCTTGTAGGAATGAATGATAACTGAAGGTATTATATTTTGGATATAATTTTTTGTTGGATTATTGGATTATTTTTTTACGCCACTGATTCACCCCCCCACCCTCTGAGTTATTCTAACAATTGGTATCATATCTTCGGTGTTTGGAAGAGAGTTTCAAGAATCAAGATAAAGATCACAAGATGAGTAAAATGGATGTGCCTAAGTTGAACAAAGACAACTTTGCATCATGGAATAGTAGGATAAGAATCTACCTATTAGGAATTGGAAATAATGTTACAAAATACTTGGATAGTGAATATGTTGCACCGACAGGACCTCTGACTGTTGATCAATTGATAGATAAACATGAACATAATTCTATGATGATAGAACTTGCTTTCTCACTCTCTGAAGTTGAATTTGAAGATGTCAAATCACACACCACTACAAAGAAAATGTGGGACAAACTCAAGCTAGTACATGGAGGAGATACAAATGTGTTAAGAGCTAAAGCTGAAAGCCTAAGAAGAAAGTTTGATGACCTAAAAATGAAAGGAGAGAACATCACTTAGTACAGTAGCAGAATCAAAGAAGTTGTTAATTCTATCTGAGGAGTAGGAGGTGTACTTGAGGAAGAAACAATGGTAATTAAAATTATGATAACCTTACTACATGTTTATGCTATTAGAGTATCTATAATTTAATAAATGAGAGTAGTAGAAAATAACAATGCTACTTTAGAGAGTTTGATTGGTAGACTTATTTCATTTGAGATGAATAACTATGACAAGAGTGTCTTACCAATTATTGAATCTGCATTCAAATCTTCTCTAAAAATAAGTAAATCAAGTCATAATCACACTATGAGTAATGATAGTGAAAGTGATAGTGATGAACAAGAACTTGATGAAATTGAAGCACTAATGGCTAGAAGATTGCAAAGAGGCAAAGGTAGATACAAAGGTAAATTACAATTGGTCTTTTTTAACTGCAAAGAAATTGGACACTTTGCTGCAAGATGCCCTAACAAGAGAAAAGATGAAAGAAATAATGACAGATCTTATGAAAAGAAGTTTAACAGAAGTGATGATCGAGACTACAGAAGCAACCGACACTCTGACAGAAGAGATAACCAAGACTACAAGGACAAAGGCAAGAAGGATTGTTACCTAGTTGAGAACAAAGCTGAAAATATTGACACCAAATCTGATGAAGATGTTGAGGCAGTATTTTCTACTATGAAGGATGATTCAGACAAAGAAGAAAGGTATTTTGAAACTTCACTCATATCTAAAGCTATAAAAATGATGTATGGATTATTGATAGTGGCTATACTCACCATATGACTAGAGATAAGGAAAAGTTTGAAAATTTTGAATATTATAATGGTGGATGAGTTAGGATGGGTAATGACTCACCTTGTCTAGTTGTAGGTCAAGGAACCATCATGTTCAATAATCTGATCAGATGTGAAAATGCATATTGGGTGAAAGGACTTAACTATAATCTATTGAGTGTTTTATAGCTAAATAACACATGACACCGAGTTGCATTTGAGAACAAAAAGGCAAAGATCTATAATGGAACAAGAAGGTTGATCAGTACTGGTGAACAAACAAAAGGTAACCTATTCTATCTTTATGATATTAATACCACTTGTTTATTGGCTAGAAATGAAGACATTTGGTTGTGTCGTAAAAGGTTATGTCCTATGAATTTTGACAACATGGTTAGGATAAGCAAGAAAAGAAAAGTAAGAGGCTTACCGAGCATGTCAAAAATGACCATGTCATGTGCAAGAATTGTCAAAAAGGTAAAATGACAAAGTCTATTTTCAAGAGAAAAACCTACACATCTAATTCTATTCTAGAATTAGTCCATATTGACTTATGTGGACCAATGAGAACAAAGAGTTATTATGGTGATTGATACTTCATTCTATTTGTTGATGATTATTCTAGAATGATGACTTTTATGTTCTTAAAAGGGAAATATGAAGCATTTATGAAGTTCAAATGGTATAAAGCTATAGTTGAAAAGTAAAGTGAAAAATAAATGAAATGTTTAAGATCAGATAGAGGAGGAGAATTTATTTCTGATGAATTCACTAACTTTTGTAATGATCATGGAATTACAAGATAGGTTTCTGCACCAAGAACACCACAACAAAATGGGATTTTTGAAAGGAGGAATAGATCAATTGTTGATTGTGTTAGATCACAGATGATTGAAAAAGACATCACACAAAAATTCTGGGCAGAAGCTGTAAGTATTGATGTCTATCTATTAAAATGAGTTCAATTAAAGAAAGACACCAATAAGACACCCTATGAGCTATTGTATGGATACACACCAAATTTGAGTTACTTTAGAATTTTTGGAAGTCAATGTTATATATTGAAAGATGATAGAAATGGAAAACTTGACTCTAAAAGTGATGAAGGAATATTTCTAGGATATTCTACCAAAAGTAAAGCTTATAAATGTGTTAATAAAACTTTTAACAAAATCATTGAAAGTGCAAATGTCAAAGTGGATGAATTTCCTAAGAAAAATGATGAGGAAAGAAGAAAGGAACCAGAAGATTACAATAGATTTATCTACAATGAAGAACTTGACACTCTTCCTGAGCAACAGTCTATCGCTACCGAGCGACAGAACAATGCAACTGAGCAACAGGCTACACATACCAAGAATCAGGAAAATGCTCACAATGATGAGCCAAGCGATGATGAATATAAAAATGAAGGTCAAGATAATGATCAAAATGATGAAAAAATATTTAAACCTATACTTTCCAAATATGTCAGAAGACACCATCCACAAAACCAGATCATTGGAGACAAAAGAGCTGGAATGAGAACAAGAAGTAAGTCACTCAACACTAGATGTTTGATTTGTGATTTTGAGCCTAAATCTGTTAATACTTCACTTGAGAATCAAGAATGGATTAGTGCAATGAATGAAGAGATTGAAAAGAATAAAACATGGACATTAGTACCTAGACCGAGTGACAAATAAGTCATTGGTACCAAATGGATATTCAAAAACAAACTGAATGAGAATGGAGAAGTCACAAGGAACAAAGAAATATTGGTATGCAAAGGGTATGTACAAGAAGAAGGTATTGACTATGGAGAAACCTTTGCACCCATTTCTAGACTAGGAGTAATAATTCTACTTGCTTATGCTTCTTTCAAAGGATTCAAAGTATACCAAATGGATGTTAAATCTACATTTCTAAATGGAATACTAGAAGAGGAGGTGTACATTGAACAAACTTAAGGGTTTTTTGATCCAAAATAGAGGAACATGGTTTGTAGACTACACAAAGCCTTGTATGGATTAAAACAAGCACCAAGAGCATGGTATGAAATACTTCACTCTTATCTCATTATTATTGGATTTTTAAGAACAAGTGATAACAATAATTTGTATTTAAAAGGAGATATTGATGATAAGATTCTAATTGCTGAGATATTTGTTAATGATATCATATTTGGAGTTAATGATATGCTATGCAAGTAATTTTCTGATGAAATGAGAAAATAATTTGAGATGTCAATGTTTGGAGAGATCAAATTTTTTCTTGGTCTACAAATTCTACAATAGGATGAAGGCATCTACATCACACAATCCAAATATATCAAAGAAGTTATGAAGATATTTAAGATGGAAGATTCCAAACTAGTTGGAACACATATGGAAACCAGATGCAAATTGACAAAGGAAGACAAGACAACCGAGGTAAATCAGACCTTATATAGATCTATGATTAGAAAACTAATGTATGTTATCCACACAAGACCAGATATAACACATGCAGTTAGTATAGTTGCAAGATTCTCTGCTAATCTTAAGGAATCACACATGAATGTTTTTTAAAAGAATTCTAAGATATCTAAAGAATGCCGAATATGTTTGGGGTATAATAAAGAATAAAAATTTGAGCTTCAAGTTTATACAAATGATGATTGGGCTGGAAACATAGATGATAGAAAGAGAACAATAGGAGGAGAATTCTTTATGGGTGACATACTTGTCACATGGATAAGTAAAAAGAAAGGATGCGTATCTCAATCAACTGTAGAAGAAGAATATGTGGCTGTTGCTACAAATTTATCTAACATTGCATGGATCAAGCAATTTATAATAGGTATGAATATGGAAATTCTTGAACCAATAATTATCTATTGTGATAATTAAAGTGCTATCAATATTTCAAGGAACCCTATGATGCATGCTAAGACAAAGCACGTAGCAATAAAGTATCATTACTTGAGGGAACAAGTACAAGAGAAAGAAGGGATACTAGATTATGTACAATCCAAAGAACAATTAGTAGACATATTCACAAATCCATTGCCAAAAGATACATTTGAGTACCTGAGGAAGAGACTAGCGGTCTGAACCTTGTATAATGGTCACTAAGCTGACTTGGAGGCTACATTAGCCTACACATTATCAAAAGATCAATCATGTTGATGCAAGCTAATATATGGACTGCAATGATATATCACTACATATAAAGGTATTTATCTACACCAAACACCAGAGATATTGTTGGCTACTACAGAGCTGTATTGCTGATGGACAGAAGATATTCAATTATATATTTATGTTTGGAATTTATCTCAAAGGGAGATATTTATTCAATATTAAATATCTATCTTGATCATTCAAAGGGAGAGAAGATAAATATCCATTAGGGAGAGGAAGAGTCAAACAGAGAGAAAACATAAGAGAAAGATTCAATGAAGTAAACCATCCATCCAAGGGAGAGAATTGGAGAAAATTTCACACTGCATATCTATTCAAAAAAGGGATAAGAGATTCTAAAACAAAGGGAGAGACAAAAATCAGAAGACAAAATTGTTACACCTATCCATTGAAGGGAATGAAGAAAGGAAAAATACTCTACAAGAATCAAATCTAAGCTAGAAGAGCCTATCGAGAGTCAGATATTTGAATTGGTTATAGAAGAAAAAATTTGGTATGTTATGGCATATTTCATATTATGTTGATAGTATGTTTCCATCAATTCTAAAGGGAAATATTTATGAACTATAACTGATTAAATGTTTGAAGTTGATAAGTTGATGATCACTGAACTGCAGAAAGTAAATGCAAGACATTAAACCAGTTAATGTATTATATTGTCATTGATGTCATCATAATATGTTATTATTGATCATGCACAAATTGGAACAACACTTGAATATCTAAAGAGGTAAAGTTTTTTTTGTCGGTAAAGGTATACATCGAGTGACAGAGTTACTCGAGAAATAGTGAACCCTGAGCAGTTGATGGAAGTGCTCCAAGGTGTGCTCGCACAAACTCTACTAAGGACTCCACTTGTCCTAGTCTTCTTAGGATCCCAATATCACTTATAGGACCCCAATAGTATTAAGTCTCCAAGCCTAAGACTATTGTAACTCAACTCCAAGATTTAGTCTCCTTTTGCTTAACCTTGAAGGACAACTATCAATAATTGTGTCTAAATTCTTCACTCTAACTTGGAGGATTCCAAGTACAAATCCTTCATATCAACTTCACAAATGCTGCAAGGTTTGTGTCAACCATAAAAAACTCCCTTTAATATCCTTCCAACTCCATTGGAATGGGTCTTTAAACTCTAATAGTCGAGTTCAAGATTGATTCTCCATTTGGTCCTATAAGGCCTAATTGAACAATTAGCCTTATCTAGAGGGTTTTTCTAGATTCTTTCCCAAAACTTGCACATAACCCCAAAAAAAAATTTAGGATCCAGATACCCTTTTCAAAGACCTAAAATATTTTCATTGTCTTAAGCTCCTAATCCATTCGTATAGTATTATCCTATATTATAGGGAAAATAGGGCTAATTTCGTTCAAAATATGCAGTCCACTAATTTCTACCTAGAAATCTATCTAGATGAATTGGAAAAGACCTAAGATCTCTGTTAGGGATCTATAGGACCTTAAGTATTCTTAAACAACACTTGGTTTGATTCTCTCAAACACTCCCTTGCACATGCACTCAAATCTCTCCCTGTCATGCACCTAACCGAACACTCATTACTCGCCTAGGGCATGACTTTAAAATTTAAAAAATGGCTCTCCAAACATCCTACTTGAATATTTACACTATAAAGAGGCTTCCCTACCATATTAATCCACACCTTGATTATTTCCATGATTGGATTCTATGGGGGAGCCATGAAACCAAAAATCACTCTCTCTCCTACAACAACTACACTAGTTTCAAAATAATTTACCAAACCTATCTACTCTACTCAAAACAAATTTGCCACTGAATGGAAATTTCTTAAAACTAACTCTAACACATAGATCCAACATTGGAACAAGATTTTCAATCCATTAAAACACTTCTTCACTCAAAACAAGTCGACTGTTGCAGAAAACAACAATATAGAGCTTCTATTCACTTCAAAAATCTTACTACATCACATAATGCCTTAGGAAATGGGATATTCCTTCCCTTAACATTCCATGCCCATGATAATAGGCCATTATGGAAACTACCCATAATTTCTCCTCGTAGGGAATCCATTTTTTCCATTTGTTGTCATGCAACATTAAAAGTTGCTAAGCAACTTTATGATAACTTTTGCAACTTCTTGCATAGTTATGATTGTGGGTCTCAATTCGACCTAGAATGGTGTAGAATGAATCTAGGAACCATTTTAGGCACTAATATACCCTCTCCCAATCCTTAAAGGAATTTAGATGTTTTGAACCTATTTTCCCACCTTAGGCCTAAACAAGCACTAGCTACTAGAAAGCAATAAAAACTAGATTGGATTGAGTACTAACTACTAACCCATCTAGTTACACACTTTTCAAGACCTACTAAGGTGAAATTGAAAATCTAATGACTTGGATAGAGTCAGTACAAGCCAAAATTGTACTAATACTTTAGGGATAGCCTAGGTGCTCTTGCACCATCCTCCCCAGATGAAAAGACTTCAATCTACCCTTAGATTGAGTAAGTTGGAATACACTCCCATCTTCTACAATTTAGTCTCCTTGACCCAAGTTGTCTCTCCATATTCTTTTCCATACCACTTAACCAAGTGTTCATAATAGGTTCTCTGTCTAGTCTTATTATAGGCCCTGGAGTCAAGTATCTTTTCTACCTTTTGAGGCGGAGTAGGGGTCACATTCAGGTCTTCTACCTCCTGTATGAGCCCTGTAAGGCTCTGGTCTAGATCTGGGGTTGGTCCTTTGTACAAAACCAAATTTTCCACATTGAACACCGGAGATAAACCACTGTCTTCTGGTAGCTCCACCTTGTATGCATTGGTGCCATATTTGGTGAGTATAGTACATGGGCCAAATATTCTCATTTTTAAATTATGGGGCACTCCTTTCTGAAATATTTCCTTGTTGAGATGTACCATCACTAGATCCCCAAATTGGAATTGGACATCTCTTTTTCTCTCATCCACCTTGCTCTTTATCTTTTATGTATTTTCAGTCAATGTCTTTATGACTGTCTCATGTACTTCTTGCATAGAATGTGCAAAATATTCTACATAGCCACTACCCTTAGCTCCATCCTTTAGATCTCTAAGCTCAAATATGCATCTAGTTTGTAGGCCATAAACTATTTCAAAAGGAATCTTACTAGTACTCCTATTTACAGTGTCATTATAATCATACTCTGCCTGTCCAATGAGTTGGTCCCAAACTTGACCATACTCCTTAGTTAAACACCTTAGGAGGTTACTAAGACTCCTATTAACTACTTTAGTTTTTCCATCAGTCTAAGGATGGTATGAAGACCCTAAAGATAAATTGGTTCCTAACTTTTTCCATAGGGTCTTCCAAAAGTGAATCATGAACTTGGTATCTCTATCTGACACTAGGCTCAATGGTAACCCATGTAAACTGACTACTTCCTTGAAGAATAAGTGAGCTATCTAACTGGCATCATGGAGTGTTTTGTAGGGTACAAAGTGTGCCATCTTACTGAATCTATCTACAATAACATAAATACTATCCATTCCCTATTTGGTCTTTGAAAATCCCACTACAAAATCCATGCTCAAACATTCCCATGGTCTACTTGGGATGGGAAGAGGTTCGTAAAGGCCTACATTGGAATATGTACCATTTGCTTTCTGGCATATAACACAACTTTCTACATACTTCCTAATGTCCAAATTCATCCTAGATTGAAATAAAAACCTCTGAACTAACTCTTTGGTCTTATTTACACCAAAATTCCCACTAAGTGCACCATTTTGCTTCTCTTGTACCAAATTTTCCTAATAGACCCTCTAGGAGCACACAACTAACTTACTTTAAACAAAATACCACTCTACAAAGTATATTCAGAGAATTCACTATGAAAATGATTATTGTATTCTTGACATACCTTTTACATGTCTACAAAGTCTCCATCTTCTGCATATAGGTCTTTGAAGCTCTCAATACCCATGCTTTGTAGGTGTATCTCTTGTACTATCAGGGCTCTTCTGCTTAAGGCATCTTCTACCTTATTCTCCAATCCCTTCTTGTGCTTAATGTTTAAGGTATAGGCCTGCAAGTATTCTACCTACTTCATATGTTTATGACTGAGCTTATCTTGTGAATTTAAGAAACTTAGTGCTTGGTTGTCTGAAAAAACTACAAACTCCTTTGGGAGAAAGTAGTGCCTCCACTTCCTCAATGCTTGGACCAGATCATACATATCTAAGTCATAAGAAGAGTACTTCTTCTTGGCTTCACTTAATTTTTTAGAGTGGAAAGCCACTGGTCTTCCCTCTTGGCTCAAGACAACACCAATAGCTACATTGCTAGAATCACATTCCACTGTGAATAGCTTCTAAAAGCTTGGAAAAGTCAGGATTGGTTGAGTAGCAATATTCTTCTTCAATAACTCAAATCCATGGTTAGCTTTCTCATTCCACACAAACTTATTTTTCATCCCACCTTTGATAGTATCTAGCATAGGAGCACAAATTGCGCTTAATTTCTTTATGAATTTCCTATAATACTGTGCTAAGCCATGAAAAAATCTTATGTCAGTAGCTATTATTGGAGTAGGATAATTGAGAATGGATTCCACTTTTGTTAGATCAATATTTAGATTGCCTTGAGATAGCATAAACCCAAGGTACACTAGCTCTTGTTTCATGAATTCACATTTCTCCAAGTTGATCATCAACTTCTCCTCATGTAGTTGTTCGAGATTTGATTCTGAGTAGTTGATTGATTGTATGTTTGTCATTGATGACAACATATAATACACAGTAGTAATTTTGTATGTACTTATTAGAATTATGACATGAAGACTTGCCTGGTTAAATACATGTTGTTGACATGTTTATTATGTTATGTTCATACACACAGATCCAGATATGATGTTTCAGTCAAGTTGTGTAATTTTGTTATTGGCAGTTACAGTTCTGGAAGAGTATCTGTTCAGAGCCGACATATGTAACATGTTTCTTGAGTTGTGCCTATCTTTAGGATATGCATGTGTATATTCATAATTAGTTATGAGTTGATGATATACATCTAAAGGCACCAATCATGTTTCAAGAAGATTGCAAAGTTAGAGTTAATTTGATGAGGTTGACTTAGTGAAGCATCACATCTATTCAGTTTATACTTGCCCGGTTGTAATTATGCTTGCGTGCTTAGTAGGGCCAACAAGGATGTTATGAAGAGTTGTCTTATAGGTCCCATGATCTCATACTTTGAGGAAGATACTTATAGCAAGTCAATTGTGATACACTAAGTGTGAATGATACGAAAAGAGACAAAAGATGTACAGAGTAGAATATCAGATGTGGTTCATTCATCAAGAGTCTATGTGAAGAAGAAGTGAAAGATTGAAATACACTAGAACTAATCAAGACATCAGGTCTACTCTATAGTTCATCATCAGATATAGTGCATATCTGTTATATAGAAGTTTGTAGCCTTCACCATCAAGTAGTGAGCTTTTGGACAGTGAGTCCACCACCCCTAACAGGGTTATTTGTAAAAGACTCCTAATAGGGTTTGACCCTTAACCGGGTCACTATACTTATTGCATTATAAATTACAACTCCCAACAGGGTTGAAATATCTTCTAACAGGGATTACTATAAACAAGTATAGTTCATTATGTGTGCCAATTCCCACTGGGGTTTTTACCATTTGGTATCCCCATAATCAAATTGTGTGTTGTGTACTGTTTTATCTGATTAATAATTTACTTTGTTGTATTTTGAAGTTAAGGAAGTAAAAGAACTAAATTTATTGATAACTGATTCACCTCCCCCCCTCTCAGTTATCCTTTGGGACTATTCTAAAAATTGGTATCAAAGCCAAGTGCCTTGGAGAAGAAGCCTAACAGCTTAAGGTAGATCAGATTTCTTACTTTAGAAAAGAAATCCCTAAGTTTGATGGAGAAAATTATCTGGATTGGAAAAACAAAATGATAACACATCTACAGTGTGTTGGCTTTGAGATCTTTGAAATTTCTACACAAGAAGTTGTAATTCCATCTCTGAAAGACCTTGCAAAGGATGATGCAACTAATAGACAAAAGGAAACCATTATCTGGATTGGAAAAACAAAATGATAACACATCTACAGTGTGTTGGCTTTGAGATCTTTGAAATTTCTACACAAGAAGTTTTAATTCCATCTCTGAAAGACCTTGCAAAGGATGATGCAATTTCTAAAGAAGCCCTAATTAGCACCTTATCTGATAGTGAATTTTCTGAGATCAAGAAAATTGACAGAGCATATACCATATGGAAGGATTTAGAAGATATGTTTGAAGGAGATATTCAAGAAAAGAATGCACGCAAGAAGACATGGAAAAAGAAATACAATAGTCTTGAGATGTTACCTAAAGAGAACATTAGAGCCTACAATCAAAGAATAAATGAAGCAGTCTATGGAATCAGAAAAAATGGTGGAGAAATATTAGAAGAAGATATAATGTACAAGTTGCTAACTACTTTAACATCATACTATGAAAACAAGATAAGTATTCTAGAGGAAACCATGCAATTCTCACAAGACTTCAAGAGAGAGACTTTGATCAGCAAAATCTCTGCATTTGAGATATC
>MU227294.1:1766952-1805085 GCA_018584345.1 Thuja plicata
ATATTATAAAATAATCAAATATGGAAAGTAGAAACATGGAAAACCTGATGTATCGTCGTTTGATGAAACGGATGCCCCACACACAGTCGCTGTTGCTTTCGTCCGAGCCGAAACAGTCACAATGACTATTTCGGCGGTTTTTGCCGCTAAAGTAACCTAGTTACTTTCGATCGAAAGTAACTAGGTTACTTTCGATCGAAAGTACCTAGGAACTTTCGATCGAAAGTAACTTTCGATCGAAAGTGCCTTGTTTACGTACTTTCGATCGAAAGTTTTTCTATTTCGATCGAAAGTATTTAGTCTTTTTGATCAAAACAAAGTAAAATATTTTAGAGGGTCACGCTTTTCGGGATGAATTCCTTCCTCCCGAAAAGTGTAACCCACTATTGTGGGATCACCCGATTGCTAGAAGAGAAAAGAAAGGAAAAGGAAAATATGAAGGATAGCTTCCATTCAAATGTTTTTCATGTAACAAGATTGGTCACTTTGCATCTAAGTTTTCCACAAGAGTCAAGAAGTTCAGATCTGATTACAAACCCAAATATAAGAAGGAATGTTATCATGTTGAAGAAGGTGTAACTGATGAAGATTCAGGAGAAGATGAAATTGGATTCATTTCCCTTAGAGACATGGAAAGGTTTCTTGAGGAAATGGACATTACAGATGAAAAGGAAGAACAAGAGCTAGCTTTAATTTCCAAAGAAGACATCAAAAATGATTAGATCATTGACAATGGATGCTCTCATCATATGACAGGTGACAAAGGTAGATTTTTTCATTTATAAAAATACAAAGGTGGTTTGTTTAGATTTGGAGATAACACTCCTAAACCTATCATAGGCAATAGGTTCTATCACTTTGGATGGAAAGAACAAGACAAGTGATGTTCTATATGTTGATGGATTACATCATAACTTACTAAGTGTTGGACAGCTACTTGACAAAGGTTATCATTTGGAGTTCAAAGATAACAAGTGCATCACTAACAACAAAGATGGAGACATTATTGCATTAGGCTCCAAAACAAAAGGTAATGTTTTTCAGCTCAATTCTGATGTAAGTTGTTTTGTTGCAAAAGTGGATGACAGTTGGTTATGGCACAAGAGACTATGTCATATATATTTTGATAACATAGTAAAGATAAGTAATGTCAAGGCAGTCATAGACCTTCCTAGTATTGCAAGACCTATTGACACATTATGGAGGGAATGTGTTATGGGAAAGCATGTAAGGAGCTCCTTCAGAAGCAAGTAGAACTCAGCTAAAAACAAATTGGACTTAGTGCATAAATATTTGTGTGGTCCTACCCAAACAAGATCATACTACGAAGAAAGGTATTTCATTCTATTTGTTGATGATTTTTCTAGGATGATGTGGGTTGCATTCTTAAAGGAGAAATCTAAAGCCTTTGAAAATTTCAAAATATTCAAATCTAAGGTTGAGAATGAATCCGGATTAAAACTGAAATGTCTAAGATCAGATAGAGGAGGAGAGTTCACCTCTGATCAGTTTTATGACTATTATGAAGAACATGGAATTAAAAGACAATTGAGTGCACCTAGAACCCCTCAACAGAATGGGATAGCAAAAAGGAGGAACAAGATCATACTGGATACAACACGTACTATGATGATTGAAGGAAAAGTGGCACACACATATTGGAGAGATGCAGTGAATACAACAGTCTATACTATCAATAGAACTCAATTAAGGCCAGGTGTACACAAGACACCCTATGAACTTTGGTTTGGTAATGTACCTATAGTAAAGTATTTCAGAATCTTTGGCAGCTACTACATCAAGAGAGATGATGGTGTTGGTAAGTTTGATGCCAGAAGTGATGAAGGAATTTTCCTTGGTTAATCTACAAAAAGAAAAGCATATAGATGCTTTAATTTGAGATTGAAAAAGGTAATTGAAAATACTCATGTAAAAATTGATGAGAAGTTTATGGTTCAAGAAAGATACTATGAATATGCACCTATGATTGAAGATGAACCCAAGCCTAGTAGCAAAGTTATTGTTATTGAAGAAATGTTTGATTGCATTGATGTCTCATGCAATGACCCTAAATCAAGCAGAGAAGAATCACAGAGTACAGAAGAAGAAGACACACCTAAGGTTCCAAAATTCACTTCTAGATACCACTCTAAAGATGATATCATTGGAGATCAAAGCAACAACATTTTGACCAGATCAAAAGCAAAAAGTTTAGCAATGGATGAAAAGGTATGTTTACTTTCAAAGATTAAACCTTTAAGTGTTGAAGATGCTTGTAATGATTCTAATTGGAAGAATGCAATGAAAGATGAATTAGATCAGATAATCAAAAAGATACATGGGAATTGGTCCCTAGACCTTGTGACAGAAATGTGATTGGAACAAAGTGGGTATTCAGAAACAAGATGAATGAAGAAGGTACAGTAGTAAGAAACAAAGCAAGATTGGTATGCAAAGGATATGCGTAGAGAGAAGGAATAGACTACACTGATACATTTGCCCCTGTGAGTAGACTGGAAGCCATTAAATTGTTTTTGGCATACGCAACATTCAAAGACTTTAACGTTTATCAAATGGATGTAAAATCAGCTTTTCTGAATGGTGACTTGAATGAAGAAGTCTACATAGAACAACCTAAAGGATTTAATCTTTCAGATGAACCAGACATGGTATGCAGATTGAAGAAAGCACTCTATGGTCTTAAACATGCCCCAAGATCTTGGTATGAGAGACTTGATGGTTATCTTACCAAGATTGGATTCAATAAAGGAGCAGTAGATTATAACCTATTCGCAAGAGAGACACCTGATGGATTATTATTAGTTGCCATATTTGTTGATGACATTATCTTTGGGGGTAATGACAATCTTAGTACAACATTTGCAAAAGAAATGCAGAATGAATTTGAAATGAGCATGATTGGTCCTATAAAATACTTTTTGGGACTGAATGTAAAGAAAACAGATAAAGGTATATTCATTAATCAGTCAAAATATGTGAAGGAAATACTGAAGACCTTCTAGATGGATGACTGTAAGCCAGTATGCACTCCCATGATAACAAGAAGCAAGCTTTCAAAAGATGATTATTCTACAACAATTGATAAGACATTGTACAAATCTATGATTGGTAAACTCATTTATCTAACTCAATCTAGACCTAACACATCTAATGCATTTGGCATTGTTGGAATATTTGCAGCTGAACCCAAGCAAAATCACCTAATGGAAATCAAGAGGATATTCAGATATCTAAAGGGAACTATAGACTATGGTTTATGGTATCCTAAATTAGAGAACGTACAACTTCATGTGTATACTGATGCAGATTGGGTAGGTTGTATTGATGATAGGAAGAGCACTTCAGGAGGATCAATATTTCTTGGAGATAGGTTGGTTTCTTTGATAAGCAAGAAGCAGAACTGTATTTATCAGTCAACAACAGAAGCTGAATATGTTGTAGCTACACTGAATTGTTCAACCATGGTTTGGATCAAGCAGATGGTTAAAGACTTTGGCATTCAGGTTGATTATCCTATTATTATTCACTGTGATAATACTAGCACTATCAATATGTCTAAAAACCCTGTGATGCATGCAAAGACAAAACACATAGAGATCAAGCACCATTTTTTAAGAGAAAAGGTTGCAGACAAAGAAGTCAAATTGGACTATGTGAGCACCAAAGAATAGTTGGCAGATATTTTCACAAAGCCCTTATCAAAGGATACTTTTGAGTATCTCAGGGAGAAGTTGGGAGTAATTCCCTCTCCTGAGTCTATTTAGAAGAAATAGCAAGGACATCAGTCATTAAGTGACTAATGAATGGGTGACTACTCTACTCTTGGAGTAGTACCTATGCCTAAAAATCTATGGTGCCCTTTGCCATTGATGTCAAAGGGGGAGTATATAGTAAGGGGGAGTATATACATGGGACAAAAACACAGTCAAAGGGACTGTAGTAGTATAGAGAAATATTTGATGAGGATATTGAGAAGATTGTAAAAGAAAGAGCATACCATGAATAGAGGATGTTTCTGATATCATATGTTACCATCAATGTCAAAGGGGGAGATTGTTGGAGATTTGATTCTGAGCAGTTGATTGATTATATGTTTGTCATTGATGACAACATATAATACACATTAGTAATTCTATATGTACTTATCAGAATTATGACATGTAGACTTGTGTGGTTAAATACATGTTGTTGACATGTTTATTATGTTATGTTCATACACGCAAATCTAGATTTGATGTTTTAGTCAAGTTGTGTAATTCTATTATTGGTAGTTACAGTTCTGGAAGAGTCTGTTCAGAGATAACATATGCAACATGTTTCTTGAGTTGTGCCTATCTTTAGGATATGCATGTGTATATTCATGATTAGTTATGAGTTGATGATATTCATCTAAAGGTGCCAAATGTGTTTCAAGAAGATTGCAAAGTTAGAGTTAATTTGATGAGAATGACTTAGTGAAGCGTCGCGTCTATTCAGTTTATACTTGCACAGTTGTAATTATGCTTGTGTGCTTAGTAGGGCCGACACAGATGTTATGAAGAGTTCTCTTATAGGTCCCATGATCTCATACTTTGAGGAAGGTACTTATATCAAGTCAATTGTGATACACTAAGTGTGAATGATATGAAAAGAGACAAAAGATGTACAAAGCATAATATCAGATGTGGTTCATTCATCAAGAGTCTATATGAAGAAGAAGTGAAAGATTTCAATACACTAGAACTGATCAAGACATCAGGTCTACTCTATAGTTCATCATCAGATATAGTGCATATTTGTTATAAAGAAGGTTGTAGCCTTCACCATCAAGTACTGAGCTTTTGGACAGTGAGTCCACCACCCCTAACAGGGTTATTTGTAAAAGACTCCTAATAGGCTCCGACCCTTAACCAGGTCACTATACTTATTGCATTTTAATGTACAACTCCTAACAGGGTTGAAATATCTTCTAACGGGGATTATTATAAACAAGTATAGTTCATTGTGGGTGCTAATTACCACCGGGGTTTTTACCATTTGGTTTCCCCATAATCAAATTGTGTGTTGTGTACTGTGTTATCTGATTAAGCATTTACTTTGTTGTATTCTAAAGTTAAGGAAGTAAAAGAACAAAATTTATTGATAAATGATTCACCCCCCCTCTTAGTTATCCTTTGGGACTATTCTAACAGTAGCTTCTTGAAAACTATTTGCATATTTCTGAGGTGTTCTTCTCTTGTCTTAGTATAGATGAGTATATCATCTAAGTACACTACCACAAATTTTCCTGTGTAGTCTTTAAGGACTTTGTTCATTAATCTCATGAATGTTGATGGGGCATTGGATAACCCAAATGGAATGAAAAGCCACTCATATAGTCCTTCTGTGGTTTTGAAGGCTATTTTCCATTCATCCCCTTCATTGACTCTACTTTGGTGGTATCAACTCTTCAAGTAAATCTTTTTGAAAAACTTGGCTTCTCCTATATAGTTCATTAGGTCTTCTATCCTAGGGATAGGGAACCTATACCTAATGGTTATCTAGTTTATTTCTCTTGATTCAGTACATAGCCTCCAATTTCCTCCCTTTTTGGGTGCTAAGATAGTGGGTATGGCACAAGGGCTAATGCTTCTCCTAATGAGACCTTGGCTTAGGAGTTCTTGGATTTGTCTAGCTGTTTCCTCATTTTGTTGAGGATTCATTTTATAAGATGCCTTATTAGGAAGGGTAACTCCTAGGATAAATTCTATTTGATGGCTTATATTCCTCTTAGGGGGTATGGTTTATGGTTTTCCATCACTGACAATGCCTTCATACTTCTATAGCATCTCTTGTACTTCCTTTGGCATTTCTATCTTTTTGACTGTTTTGTCTACAATTTCTTGTCTTGGCTTCAACAAAAGTTAAAAAAAAACTCCCTATCCTTCTTATAAGGCTTCTAAAAACTCCTTCTCACTGACCATAAGAACATTGGGGCCTAATGACTTTACTTCTCCATCCTCCAATAGTGACTATATTTTAAATGTCACATTGTCCTTCTTGAAAGAATAAGAATTCTTTGCTCCATCATGCATGGCCTGTTGGTCAAATTTCCATGGCCTACCAAGGGTTAGGTGACATGCATCCATAGGTAGGATGTCACACAACATCTTTTCCTTGTATCTCCCAATGGATAAATCCACCCAAGCTTTCTCATTGACAAGGACATATTGTCCTTTGTTCAACAAAGTAACTTTATATGGACTGGTGTGGGGTATTCTTTTCATCTTCAACTTGCTGACTACCTCCTCTTACAATATGTTATCAATAGACCCTGATTCTATGATGACTCTACAAAATTTTCCCATCATTTTGCATTTCACTCTAAACACTGATCTCCTTTGACTAGGCTCCTCTTTTACTGGCTCCTTAATTAGAGCTCTCCTCATCATTAATTTCTCACCTTCCTCTAACTCTAAGGGTACTTCAGGGTGTTTACCTCCACCACTAGTGTCCTCTTCAACATACTTTACCATTTTATCACTTCCTTGGGAAGTGGTGCCTTTCTTTGGACATCTATATGTTGGGTGTCCCATTTGGTTGTAGTGGTAATATTTCATGTTTGAAAAGTAGTTACCTATGCCTTGGATATTGCTCCTTCCTCTCCAACTACTATTAGAGTTCCCTCCTCAATTGGGGCTTCCTCTATTGGAGATTCCTTCTTTCTTCTTAGTAACCTTAATCTCTCCTTGACTCTTTGGTTCAGAACTCCTTCCACAATATCCACCTCTTTGTCCTCTACTATCTCTTACTTTGCATCCACCTCTCATGGCGCTAGAATCTTGTTTCTTTCTTAGTTTCTCTTCCAATTTTGATTTCAATTTGGTGGCACTTCTAAATAGTATCAGGAGTCAAGAGACTCATTTCATCTTGTATGGTCCACTTGAGACCATTAACATATCTAGCTACCTTCACTTTCTCATCTTCTACAACTCTAGACCTCATGAAAATCCTTTGAAACTCTTCAGTGTAAGAGTTCACATCCAAGTCTTTCTACCTTAGAATTTGTCTTCTTTTATGCAATTGGATTTCATAATCCTCAGGGGCATAAGAATCTCTGACCTTTGCAACCATAGCCTTCCATGTATCAATGGGCTTCTTTCCTTCCTTCTCTCTCTCTCATCTTGAATAAAATTCCACCATGTGAGTGTAGAACCTCTTAGTTTGGCTTTAGCAACTTTCACCTTTTGAGCCTTAGTTATGCCATCACACTCAAAGTGATTTTCTAGTCCTTCTATCCAATCTAGGACTACCTCTGGTTTCATATTTCCACTAAAGATATGAACTCCTTCTAGTGCTTTTCCACTCATAGCATTTAATGATTTCAAGAATGGTTCTTCATTAAGGACATGGTCAGCTTTAGGTACTTCATCATCTATGGAAATCTCCTTGCCTTTGCCTTCAACCTTATCCTTTACTTGTTATGTCTTCACATCCACATCATCTACCTTTTACTCTAATTGGGCCAATCTGTCTCTGAGAAATCTATTGTCTTCTTCTTTCTCATCTACCTTGTTTTCCAACTCTGCATTGGTCACCATTGTAGACTCTCCTAGTGACTCTATTGGTTGGAACATTCACCACAAGCCTGATCAAACAAGCTCTGATACCAATTTGATGGAAGTGCTCCAAGGTGTGCTCCCACAAAATCTACTAAGGAATCCACTTGTCCTAGTCTTCTTAGGATCCCAATCTCACTTCTAGGACCCCAATATTCCTAAGTCTCCAAGCCTAATACTATCCTAACCCAACTCCAATAGTTATTCTGCTTGTGATTAAACTTGAAGGACAACTATCAATAATTGTGTCTCAATTCTTCACTCTAACTTGGAGGATTCCAAGTACAAATCCTTCATATCAACTTCATAAATGTTGGAAGGGTTGTGTCAACCATAACAACCTACCTTTGATATCCTTCCAAATCTACTGGAATGGGTCTTCAAATTATGATCATTCAAGTTCAACATTGATTCTCCATTTTGATGTAGAGGCACTAAGCACTATTGCATGCATCTTAAAAATTCATCCAAAACTGTCCTGTCGTTGCCCTCTGCATAGAATCGTACTCTGTGATGAATAAATTTTGAATAAAAAAATATATCAAAACTCCCTCCATTTAGGATGGGCATAATTAGGTTCTCTAAAACATACTCTGAGATGAGAAAGATCCAATAGTTGAGTTGGGAGATATGACCCTCGCAACAACACCCAATTTTCTATGATAAAAAACCAAGACTGGACTTGCATAAAATCTAAACTTTATTTACATCTTAGAGAATAATTCGTACATTTCAGCATCATCTCCACAAAAAATAGACTCTATTATAATTTAATGACTTGATTCCTCTTCCACTCCAACCATTTCTTGGCAGTTACATTCGAAGAGGAATACCAAAAGACTCCTATGCATGTGTTTCCCACTAAAAGACAATGTAACAGTTATGTTGGAAAATCTGAATCTTTCAACTATGAAAACAACTCAAAACTAATTAAAACTTATAAAATATAAACTTCCTAATGTCCTCCAACATCTTGGAGAGTTATTCTAAACACTTCTAACCTCTTAGTAACCCCTAAACAATCCTTGACACTCTTGGACACTATTGGTCCACTTATAATGCATATTAGTCCTTTATGACTATTACAATCACGTTCTATTTAGAAAACCATTATAGGTTTTATAAATTCATAGTTTATCTTCTTTTATGTACTTGGTATCTTGATGGATTTTCGTTGGTGCCCTGCACCATACTCCACAACTTTGAAAACTTTTCCAAGTCCTCTTGGAAACCTGCAACAAACTAATGTCAGCAAATAAAACCATTTAATCTTCACCTTTTGTTTGTAAAGGTCAACAAAAGGATCCATTCCATCCTTTAATAGTGCTTCTGAATTCTTGCCTCCTCATTTTCAGTTTGACTCTCATGGGAAAAATGTAGACCACAAATTGGTCCCAAATCTGCACTTTTTCCTTAGTCTCAGTCCATGAGACAACTGCTACAACTTGTAACTCTTTCTCATTCTCAAACCTTGAGTCTCTTCTCATAAAGACCAATCCACCTAGGATCTTATTCCTCTCCACTAGGCATTCCACATCCATGCTTCCTTGTTTTTTTTCTTCTTCCACCATCAAAGGAGACAACACTACCCCTTCTTGAAAATTTTCATCAAATTCAAGCCTCTCAAGACTTGATTTGTTGTTGCATTCATTAGAAACTTCCTCTTCAATCTCTAAATTAGATTTTGGAACCTCTTTACTCATAGGTTCTTAAAATTTCTCATGTGCAATTTTCTGCATTTCCTCCTCCTCTTCATCTACTGCTTTCTCAAGAAGTGATGCTATCCATTCCCACTTCTTCTGACTCTTATCCAAAGCCTCTTTAATACTTTTCCAACTCTCTTCTTCTTGCTTCCTCTTGTCTTCTCTTTTATTATTTTCTTCTTCTTACCTCTTCTTTCTTTCTCTTTCTTTTCTCTCCTTCTTATCACCATATAGGTACTCCTTCAATGCCTTAACAATTTCTCTTTCACTCCTTGTCAAAGCCATCTCTTCTCACGCCAATCTAGGATTCATTAGATCTCAAGCCACAACTTTGGAACACTCAAGAAGGGTATTTCAACTCCAATGTCTCAAAAAAAGATGTATATCTTCCAAAATCTAGACCTTTCACTCACTCTAATACCACTTAATGCAAAGGCACTAAGCACTAGTGTATGCATCTTAAAACTTCATCAGAAACTGTCCTGTCACTACCCTCTGCATAGACTTGTACTTTGTCATTAATAATTTTTTAATAAAAATATATCTAAAAAATCCCTCTGGTTAGGATGGGTGTAACTAGGTTATCTAAAACATACTCTGAGATTAGAAATATCTAATGGTTGAGTTGGGAGATATGACCCCCATAACAACAACCAGTTTTCTGTGATAAAAAACCAAGACTGGACTTGCAGAAAATCTAAACTTTATTTACATCTCAGAGAATAATTCGTACATTTCAGCATGCTCTCCAAAAAAAAAAGACTCTAATATCATTTAATGACTTGATTCCTCTTCCATTCCAACCATTTCTTGGCAGTTACATTCGAAGAGGAATACCAAAAGACTCATATGCATGTGTTTCCCACTAAAAGACAATGTAACCGTTATGTTTGAAAATCTGAATCTTTCAACTATGAAAACAACTCAGAACTAATTAAAAATTATAAAATATAAACTTCCTAATTTATTCCAACATCTTGGAGACTTATTCTAAACACTTCTAACCTCTTAGTAACCCCTAAACAATCCTTGACACTCTTGGACACTATTGGTCCACTTACAATGCATATTAGTCCTTTATGACTAATACAATCACATGTTATTTACAAAACCATTATAGGTTTTAGAAATTCATATTTTATCTTCTTTTTTATACTTGGTATCTTGATGGATTTTCCTTTGTGCCCTGCACCACATTTGGTCCTATTAGGCCTAATTGCACAATTAGCCCTATCTAGAGGGTTTTTCTGGATTCTTTCCCAAAACTTGAAAATAACCCCAAAAAAAAATTTAGGATCCGGATACCCTTTTCCAAGACCTAAAATATTTTTGATTTCTTAAGCTTCTAGGTCATCCATATAGTAGTATCCTATATTATAGGGCAAATAGGGCTAATTTGGTTCAAAATATGCAGTCCATTTATTTCTACCTAGAAATCTATCTAGATGGATTGGAAAATACCTAAGCTCTCTATTAGGGATCTATAGGATCTTAAGGATTCTAAGACCACACTTGGTTTTATTCTCTCAAACACTCCCTTGCACATGCACTCAAATTTCTCCCTATCATGCACCTAATTAGACACTCATTGCTCACCTAGGACATGACTTTAAAATTAACAAAATAGCTCTCCAAACCTCCTACTTGAATATTTAAACTATATATAGGCTCCCCTACCATATTCATCCACACCCTAAAGATTTCCATGATTTGATTCTATGGGGGATCCATGAAACCAAAAATTACTCTATCTCCTACAACAACTACACTAGTTTCAAAACAATTTACCAAACCTATCTACTATACTCAACACAACTTTGCCACTGAATGAAAAAGTCTTAAAACTAACTCTACCACATAGATCCAACACTAGAACAAGATGTTTAATCCATTAAAACACTTCTTCACTCAAAACAAGTCGAATGTTGCAAAAAACCCGAATACAGAGCTTCTATTCACTTCAAAAATCTTACTACATCACATAATGCCTCGGGATATGGGATCTTCCTTCCCTTATCATGCCATGACCATGATTATATTCCATTATGGAACTACCCATAATTTCTCCTTTTAGGGAACACATTTTTCCATTTTTTGTCATGCAACATTAAAAGGTGCTAAGCAACTTTATGAGAACTTTTGCAACTTCTTCCATAGTTATGATTGCGGGTCTCAATTCAACCTAGAATGGTGTAGAATTAATCTAGGAACAATTTTAGGCACTAATCTACCCTCCCTGAGCCGTAAAGGATTTTAGACATTATGAACCCATTTTCCCACCTTAGGCCTAAACAAACACTAGCTACTAGAAAGCAATAAAAACTAGATTGGATTGAGCACTAATTACTAACCCATCTAGTTACACACTTTGGAAGACCTAATAAGGTCAAATTGAAAAGCTACTGACTTGGCTAGAGTTAGTACAAGCCAAAATTGTACTAAGACTTTAGGGATAGCCTAAGTGCTCTTGCACCAGGAGTTAACAGTGTTGCCTGACAGACAAACAACATCGACTGACCCACGATACACAGTGGTACCCGAGAATGGTGTTACTCAAGCTCAGTTGTAGCTGAGTAAGTGTTACCGAGAAAACTAAGATTTGATGATGGAAATCAACTGGAGTCAGGAAAAAAAAAAACTACTTAGTTGGCAGGAGCTATAATTAGAATTAACTGATTGTTTACTTTATTTTCATTAACCAGTTGAACTAAGGATTTAAAGCTAGTTTTATTCACAGTTGTCAAGGAGAAATATACAAAATAAAACTAAATCAAAGATTTAAAGATTAAAGCAATGCATGGTGAGATTTGCGGACCAAGAAGTAATCTACGTCAAGAAAAAGAAAGATAATGAGATTGAACGGTGAAATCATGTCTATATAAAGAGACAAGTAATTCATTATACAACAAGAGGAATGATGAATATAATTCTGGTGAAGATAGAATTATTCATACAGATCTGATCATACAGGCTAAAGAACAGAGCCAAGGAAATTGTGTAGACACTGAGCAACAGAAGCAAAAGCATTCATTGAGAAGAAAGAAGAAAGAAGGGGAGAAAATGAATTGAAGAGAACATTGACTAGAGAGGTATTATGGACCAAAAATATATCTGAAAATCTGCAAGTAAAAGTTGTATTATTGAATAGACCATTATTGTTTCTGTTTAACCATTGATTCAGAAAATATCTTAATCGAGTGGGATTTAACCATCCTTATTGTATTGAGATACTCAAGAGTATCAAAAGGTTTTCATGTTTCCAGCATAGTGAATGCTAGGTAAAATGAAAACAATTAGTTTTAAATCCTCTAACAAGGTTTCACCTAACAGTGTGTTTGTAACCTTTAACATGGTTGGCTCTCTACCGAGCTCACTTCAGAAGAGTGAAAATTCTGGGTTACCCATCCCAAGTGGTTTTTCCCTTAACAAGGTTTCCACATTAAAAATCCATTTCTCAAATGTGTATATGGTTCGTTGATTTGATGTTTTTCTTTACACATTACTAAAATAGGATTGGTCAGTAAACACTAAGTTTAATTAATTCTATTCGGTAAAGGCTAGAAACAGATAAATAGTATAGTCACCGAGCAGTATATATTTGATAAGATTACATAAGGAATACATCTTGTAGGACTGAATGATAACTAAAGGTATTATATTTTGGATATAAGTTTTGGTTTGATTATTGGATTAATTTTTTAGGCCACAGATTCACCCCCACCCTCCCCCTCAGTTATTCTAACAATGAGACATAAACATCTCACTTATGAGTAAACAAATGGAGATTCCCAATATGAAAAGAAAACCAAAAATCCCACCTTCATTCTTTTTCATGTCTTTTTATGAGATTCAAGTGTTTCCAAAAATCCCACCTTGCATATTGAACATTTTCTTATGCATATATATATCCATGTTTTTATTTTATCAACTCAAAGATTGATGTTCGCATACATGCAGTGCCTTTAAAAAACCCCATTTTTGAGTTTTTCCCTCATTTAAAGAGCTGATGTTACCCAGAATTCATTGCCTTTCGCTTCTCAAAGGTCTTCCACTCATATCCTATAAACATACTCTTCCAAATATGAAAATATATACTCAAAAGACCATGTTATGGCCTTTTATGGTAACTAAAGAATGACAACATAATGAATCCATTCAAAGAAAGAGATGAACAAAGAAATGATGAGAGCATAGAAAGATTTCAAGACTGATTTCAAGTAGGTGATTGGTTGATACCATCAGTACAAAAAAACCAAGGATGCAGATTCATATTCCAGTTTGAGATTCTTTCACCAAACTAGAACACATCAATCATTGAGCATCCTGTAACAACATGAGGACCAACAAAGAATGATGTTATAGAAATCGTGTCTTGTCAGAAACTTAGAATATTTTCATCATGTATTTTGTAATTTATAATTGATAGATTACATGCAATGTAAGAACAAGATGTAATTGCATGTGATACTATCACATGCAAAGTTGTTCCATGTAATCGTGTTGCAACTGCATTAAGCCTTGCAGCATTGAATATTTCAAAGTTAGTTAGTTAGTTAGGGATAAGTATTGAATAATTCAAGATGGTTAAGGGTTTCCCCTTTCTTTCTCCACCTTTCTCTCTCCTCTTTTCCTATATAAAGGAGGGAGCTCATTGTAAATAATCATCTTTTGCCAATACAAGAAAATTCTGCCAGTTTGTATATGCAATCTAAGACTTTGTGCTAGGATTTAAATCAGATTTCTTTCAATAAAAAGGATGAATTGCTTTCAAACTTTGCATTGATTGGAGGTGTTATCTGATGACATTTTCTGGATATTGATTGTGAGTTTTGGAGTTTTTCTCAAGAGAGGTTTGAATTCAATTGTGCATACTTTGAGCTGCCTATTGCATTCAGAGCCAATTTGAACTGTTGAAGACTTTGTGTTGTAGGAGGAAAAATTGTTACAGATAGAAGTGGTTGTAATAAATTAAAGATTAAGACTTTGGGCTTCAGTGATAAGTGTTTTTTTTAAGGAAGAGGATATTCAGTGGAAGACTTTGTGCTTTCCTGGCTATTCTATTTTCATAAATAATCTTTCAAAGTAAGTATAGGAGACTTTGTGTTCCTGTATTGGTTTCAATTTATTATAAGTAAATGATTGTCTTAAGTGTTATTCTTATGTCAACCCTTAAGCCATCGGTATTACTATAGAAATAGGAACTATTTTTATTTTAGTTAAATTTTGGTTGAAGCCACCTGTGGTAGGAAGGGAGTCTCCCCTATTGCTGAGAGGAGAAAAAAATTTCACACACTGCTACCTAAAGTTACAATTTTGCTAAGTTGTAGTATTAGTTACTTGCAAAATGTTTAGCAAACACTCTTGCACCATACTGCCCTAGTGATAAAATCTCAAGTTTCACTTGAGAGGGGTGTATCCAATGCATTTTTTTGTTGTGCAATAGCCTTCTCATCCATCCAAGTGGCATGAACATCAGGTAACCCTTTCCACTTCACCAAGTACTATTTGTAAGTATGTCTCATTTTTTGTTTGACCACTTTTGTAACAAGAATCTTCTCTAATTGCATAGGCTCACTATGAGGTAAGTCTTTGAGGCACTCCACCTGTCTATGAACCTGCAAAGAATCATTAGATTTTCATTGCCTTTTAAAAGAGTAATATTAGATATGTTAAAAATAGGAGAAATGACAACTGTAGGAAGTAGGGTGATTTCATATGTATTTTCACCAAACTTGTTAAGAATGGTGCATGGACCTATTTTCCTCATTTTTAACTTTGAGTGTGCACCCTTAGCAAGTATTCCCTTTCAAATATATTCCCATAATTTATATACACTCTTAAGGTGAATCACTCTTTTTCTCTAATCTGCATGTTTTTTTTACTTCTAAGTATTCTTCTGTAGTGATATTTTCACTTATTCATGCACCTATCTGATTAAATTTTCTAACTCATCACCTTGTGCACTGACCTTTGTATCATTAGGCATGTCCCTAAGTTCCATGATTCCTCTAGGGTGCATCCCATAGATGATTTGAAAAGGAGTTTTCCCTGTGGATGTGTTTATTGAATCATTGAATGCGTACTCTACCTATGGTAACACAACATCCCATGACTATCTATATTGTTTTTTTAGACATCTCAGAAGGTTACCAAGTGATCTATTAACCACTTCAGTTTGACCATTACTTTGGAGATGGTAGGATGAACTAAAAGATAGGTTTGTGCCAAGATTATTCCAAAGGGTCCTCCAAAAATTCCCTTGAAACTTCACATCCATGTCTAAAATAGTGGTTATTGGTAGTCCATGAATCCTAACCACTTCTCTGAAGAAAATATTGGAAATATTTGATGCATCATGAGTACTCTTACAAGGTATAAAATGAACCATTTTACTGAATCTATCAAACACTACAAAAACATTGTCAAATACCTGCTTGGTTCTTGGGAGACCCATTATGAAATCCATGATTATGCTCTCCTATGGTCTGGTTGGGATAGGAAGGGGTTAATAAAATCCTTGATTAGTAGCCATAACCTTTTCTCTTTGGAAAATGACACAAGTCTCTACAAAATTTCTGACATCGGTATGCATCTTAGGCCAATAGTAGTTTCTCCTCACTAGTTCAATGATTTCATCTAACCGAAAGTTTCCACTCATATTTCCACAATTCTTTTCTTTTATTAGGTTATCCCTCATAGAGCATCTATGTATACATAATTGTCCCCCTTTGAATAAAAAACTATTTTGCATTAAAAATTCTTAAAATTTAGTGTGATATGTATCCATAAGTTTAGTGCAAACCTGATATGCTTCTCCAAAGTTTGTATCTCCCTTATATAGATCCTTCAAGGCATCTATCCCAATGTTTTCAATTTGGATTTTCTGCACCAAATCTATCCTTCTACTCGAGGCATCTGCAACCTTCTTTGCTTTCCTTTTTTTTGTGTTTGATTGTAAAGGTGTATGCTTGTAATTTATCTACCCACTTCATGTGCCTAAAATTTAGTTTATCATGTCCATTCAAGAATCTTAAAGAATGGTTATCTGTATAGAAAACAAATTCTTTAGGTAGGAGATAGTGTCTCTACATTTTCAGGTCTTGCACCATTGCATACAACTCAAGATCATAAGTAGAATACTTATTTTTAGCTTCATTACATTTTTCTGAAAAGAAAGCTATAAGTATACCATCTTGACTAATTAGTGCACCTATTGCCAAATTTATTGCATCAGTTTCAACAGTAGATGCCTTAATAAAGTCAGGGAGATCTCAAATGGGAAATTGTGCCACTCTAGATTTGAGATACTCAAATGCATCATTGGCTTCTTCATTCCAAGAGAAATTTACCTTTTTTCCTCCTTTTATGGTGTCTAATATAGGTGTTCATATATGACTGAAGTTATTTATAAACTTTCTCTAAAAGGTAGCTAGCCCATGGAAGCTCTTCACATCACTAGGTGTCTTTGGAAGTGACTAATTGAGTATGACTTCTACTTTTTTAGGGTCCATCTTAATACTTCCTTTAGAAATAAAAAAACCAATAAATATTAGTTCCTCCTGCATGAAAAAACACTTATCCAAATTTATCATCAACTTGTGTTCATGAAGCCTCCTCAAGACTTTCTCTATATGTTTCAAGTGCTCTTCCATGTTCCTATTATAAATCGGTATGTCATCCAAGTACACAACAATTAATTCACCTATAAAACCAATGAAGACTTCATTTGTAAGTATCATGAATTTTCTTGTTGCATTTCTCAAGCCAAATGGCATAACAAGCCATTCATACAGTCCCTTTTTTGTTTTGAAGGTTTTTTTCCACTCATCCTTGGGCCTAATTCTTATTAGGTGATAGCCTAACTTAAGTTCTATCTTGGAAAAATAGAAAGCACCCCCTAATTGATCCAACAAGTCTTTAAATATTCTAGGGATAGAAAATCTATACCTTATTGTGATTTTATTCAATGCTCTAGAATCTGTACAAATCCTCCACTTTCTATCCTTTTTAGGAGCCAATACCGATGGTATTGCACATGGGCTGATACTCTTTTGTATGAGGCCTTTGTCAAGAAATTCTACAACTTGTCTAGAGATTTATGCATTTTGGGATGGTGCCATTTTGTAAGAAGCCTTATTGGGTAAGGATGAGCCTAGAATTAAGTCTATTTGATGACTTATGTCTATCATGGGTGGGAGGGTATGGAGAAAATCATCAACAACTACCCCATGGTAGTTATCCAACTCATTATGTACTTTCATTAAAATCTACTTCTTCTTTGCAGTCACTTATTTATCCTTTGGTTTTCGTATCAAAGCATACCCTATGTATGATTCCTTAATGGTTTTTATTATCTCCTTTCCTCCTACCAAATTGGATATGGTTTCATTCGAATTATCACTCTTGTCTTTCGTAAGAGGTTTCATGGTTTAATTTTGTCCATCTTTGTTGATTGTGTAAGTATTCATCTTCCTATCATGTTGGGATTCCCTATCAAACTGCCAAGGATGACCTAGGAGTATGTGTCATGCATCCATTTCCACTATATCACACAAAATTTTTTCCTTATATTCTGTAATTGAAAATTCTACCCAAGACTATTGATCTACCATAGTTTGTTGGTTCTTTTTTAACCAAGATACTTTATAAGGACAAGGATGAGGTATTCTATTCAATTTTGTTTTTTCCACCATTTCAATAGATACTAAGCTCTATGTTGAACTAGAATCAATTAAGAGCTTACATACCTTTCCATGACACTTACATGCAGTCCTGAATATTGTCTTCCTTTGAGATTGTTCTTGGTTGAGAGGGACCTTCAATAATATGCTCTTCATCATGAGGCACACCCCTTCTTCTGGATATGTATATGATGGAAACCTACCTGTTGGGATCACACTCACACATGCAAACATTAGAGATATAAATAATTTAATATACATTAAAATATCAAAAATATGATCTAAATAAAGCTTCCACCATAACCTCCGATGAGCCAAACAAGGGCACCCAAGCCTTGTTTATTTTCTCTTAGAGAGGAATATGGGTGTGCTCTCCCAACACAAAATATAAATCCCACTATTGATTTCTTTATTTCTATGAATTGAAATCTACAATGCAAACTAATGGATGTGATGAAGAGCTCAAGACCAAGTATGAGGAACTTGTCTCAATCCTTCACCAAATGATGAAGATGAAAATGCAAAAATTAAACTAGAATGATATGAAAGATCAAATGAAACTAAGATTCATTCATCATTAACCTAGCATGTGATTTCTAGATTCAAAAATGAACTAAGATTGAAAAGAATTAAAATGAACTATGAAATTCTAGAGCAATACGAACATGATGACAATGCATAAAAATGAGAGATGATTTTCAAGGAGTGAGGCCTCCTATTTATAGATTTTTGGAGGGCTTGGATGAGGTGTATCTCATGTGGCATCCACATAGATTCCACATGGGATAAAGGAGTGGTCATGTAAGAAGGAGAGTTGCTCAAACATTTATGAGAAACTCTTGAAAATGATGGCTCAATGAAAAGTGTAAGAGGGTGGGAGACCCCAAGTGAGTCACATGTTGAGCATCTTCCAAAGAGGAAAGGGGCGACAAGATGTAAGATAAATTGCTTGGGCAATTTTAGGCAAAAGAATGGACAACTCCCATAGGAGGGGTGCTCACACATGTGTGAGCACCATTAGGAGGTTAATTGTTGTACCAATTATAAAATTAGTCTAATTAATCTAAGATTAATTAGAGGAGTAGGCTGAGGGGGGATATTAATGGGTATAGAATAGGAATCTAGGATAGATTTAGAATTAATCCAAATTAGATTTAGACTAATCATAGCTTAGTAGAATATTAGAATGTGGAGGGAATAAATAAATACAAATTTATTTAAATGGGGATTTTGTGGAGAATCATATATTAAATGTAATTTTAATATATTAGGGAAGAGTATTTAAATTAACTTTAGATACCATAGAATAATGAATTAATTTAATTAAATCAATAGATGAATATAACAAAAATAGTGAATTAACTAGAATTAACTATAATGCTAAGGGAATATTAATTAAATTAATATAGGTGTGTAGGGACGTTTTAGATGTCTACATTTTGCCTCTCTTTGATGCGGCATCGAGGATGGCATCACGTCAAAGATAGAAAATAAGATGCCCCAGAGAGAAAAGTAATCAAATTCTAGTGGGAGATTATGCCCCCTTGAGAAAATTACGTAAAAAAGAAATTTGTGGAATTTTCTCAAAAAAGGGCAAATTAGCTCGTGTGATGAGATGTTTTCTTAGGAAGGGTTGGGGTAGACCTAGGATAGATCGGGAATATGATGCCCCAATCGGGATGGGGGAATAGTGAATAAATAGGAACCTCAGAATGCGGATTGCAAAAATTCTAAATGAACCTAAAATAATGCAACCTAACTACATGAAATATGTGGGATTGTATTGTGTTAATATCAGAGAGCACACCCTAGTTTGATTTTTCAAGAGGAGGTATGCATCACATGCTAGGAAGCATAGATGAAATGGCTCCTTTGTGTGGACTAGAATCTCAGAGAAATAAGGTAGATTTAGGAGCATAGATGTAGACCAACAATCATGGTATAACTAATGCAGTGACACTCATGAGGAAGCCATAGAACACCCAAGTATTGATTAGGGAATTGTTGGAAGTACACGAGATCTTTCCCCGAGTGAGGCATACATAATAATAACTACGTGACCAACAAAGATGCACTAAAGTACCCATAAATAGATCATTCTATAAATGACATGTATTCCAATAAACACCATCCAAGATACACCAAGATATTGAAGATTGAGGCAATCATGAGTAGGGTCTACTGAAACACAAAGATAAAATCAACAAAAAGGCATCATGACCAAGTATTCATTCAATCAAAATTTCTTTCCATGAATAAGATTGTGTGATGGAGGATTTATAGGACGACATGAGAAGGATGCATCCTGACAAGAAAATATTTATTATATATCAAAATAGACTTTCGCTAGCAATAGCTGTGAAATGAACAAGGAACTTAGAAATCCAATCTCTGAATCAATTTGATAAAACTCATGCAGTCAAAGTGTCTAGGAAAAGCTTAGTGTGATGTGGTGAAGCTCTGTTTGATAGGATAAAGCTTAGTTTGATAGGATTAGAATGGGTAGAATAGAATGTGATTAGATGATGAAGGAGGACCTTGATTGGACAAAATGAGATGTGAGGATAAGATGGATTGAATAAGATGGAAGAAAGATAAATTGATTGGATTAGAAGATAAATGAATTGGATAGAATTGAATTGGAAGATGGATGAAGAATAAAATGGAAGGAAGATAAGTGGATTGGATATGATATAATTTGATGATAAGAGGTGTGAATAGGATGTAAGGAAGATAAGAGGAATTTGGAGAATATGATATAATTGGAAGATAAGATAGATTCAATTAGAAGATAAATGGAAGGAAGAATAAATGTATTGGATGATGGATAAAGGAAGATAAGAGGAATTGGATATGATAGAATTGGAGGATAAGATAGATTGGAAGTGGGAAGGAAGAATAAATGGAACTGGATTAGATAGGATGGGAGGAAGATTAGATATAATGGAATTGGAAGATAATATGATGGGATTAGAAGATAGATATAATGGAAGAGGAATGGATTTGATTATAAGAGGAATGAATTGGATAGAATTGAATTGGAAGATGGATGAAGGATAAAATGGATTGATTAAAAGGATGGAAGTAAGATGAAAGGAATTGGAGAGCATGATAGAATTCGAAGATAAGATTGATTAGATTAGAAGATAAATAGACTGGATAGAATGGATAAGATTAGAAGATAAATGGAAGGAAGAATAAATGTATTGGAAGATGGATGGATTGAATTGGATAGGAAGAATAAATAGATAGTATAGAATGGGATTGGAAGATGGAAAAAGGATAAAAGGGATTGAAAGGGATGGGATGAAGATGAATGGATTGGATTAGAAGCTAAAGTGATTGGATAGAATTGAAATTCAAGATGGATGAGGGATAAAATGGATTGAGACCAATGACAAGGGAGAGCCAAGGAATGGTGGAGATGGCTTGGATGGGAGATAGATGAATGGAATGGACGGAAAGGTAATATTGAATGCATGGATAGGGAATATGGGAATCACAGGATGGAGATTTGAGAATTATGTTGTAAAGGAGTGAAATGCCCCACACTAGGCGTAGGAAAAATAAAGGATGGGAAGATGTGGGATAAAGGATGCATGAAATAGAAGGATGGTGTGTAAGGGATGTGAGTGGAGAACTAAAGGATGGTGCATAACTAGAGTAGAATCCAAGGACTATGTTGCAAAGGATTCCCCCATACTATAGGTGGGAGGATGAAGGATGGAGACATGGTGGATAAAGTGAGTGAGGTATATGGATAGTGTATAAATGATATGAATGGAGGGAATTATAGTTGGTATTGGCCAAAGCATGCATGAATTTTTGAGTGCCTCTAGTTTTTAAGAAAGAGAAAATTTATGAGATTGGAATGGATTTGGAGAAGGGATATGAGATGGAGGCTATGAATAGGATAGGGTATATGATATGAAAAATATGGATAGGATGGATAATATGGAATGAAATAAATGCACATGGTAATCAATATCAAAAGACATGAGAAAGAAGGATGAACTTATATAGGATTATGGAAGGGGGATAGAGGAAATGTATAAGACAAGGACTAGGAGATGGAGTATATGGATAGGATGTCAAGATAAAATATAGGCAAATTGGATGAAGTTACGCGGGATAATGGATAGGGGATGGATAGTGAATAAGAAACATGGAGGATATGGATGGAGGGAATGTATGGGATAGTCAATATCAAAGATGGGAAAATATAAGAGAATATATGGTGGATAGGAGATGTGGAAGACATGTATGGTAGCATAGTATGGATGGAGCTTTCCCCCAAGTGTAAAGTGCAAGGGGATGAGGACACGTGAATGAATACGTGAGTGGATTTAGAAGACAGTGGATAGGTGATAAGGAGATGGAGGAAGGGCTCAAACATCTAGTTTCATGGATGGTTCGCATTGATAGTTTTTTTTTATAATATTTGAAGGCATTTTAGATATAAGCTCATAGATGTTGGTTGGATTGTGGAAGCGAGATAAAATGGATTGGGGGAGATGGGGAGGGATAAGGTTTATGTATAGGATGGGATAAATGGGATGGAAGGATGGGGGAGGATTGGTGTAATGGATGGGAGGTTAAAATACGTGTGAATAAATGGATAAAGGAGTTGGAAATATCATCATTGGCACACACCTTGAAGGGTGGTGGAGTATTGGAGGAGATTGTGAAGGATATGGAAGAGAATGTGTAGATTTTTGGATATGAGGACCCAAAATGGATTTGGAAGATGGGGGTTTTTTCAGGTGGAGGATTGGAAGATTTATGAGTGGAAGTAGCTTTTGGATTAGCAAGGTTGGATGCCAATTTGGATTTTTCTTTGAGATTCATTGCTTCAATGATTAGCTTGGTAATCCACATGATTTTTTAATTTTTCATTTGGGCCTTTTTGGCCTTTTTCTTTTTCTTTCTTTTGGATCATATTTTTCTTTTCTTGAACATGTCTTTTCAAGGGGACATGTTGATCCTTATTTTTTGTGGATTTTGGCTTTTACGCTTTTTAGCTGTGATATCCAATTTGCTTCCAAAAACAATGGTTATGGGTGCGTGAGGGTAGATAGTTTGGAGATTTAATGGAGGTAATAGTGGAGGATGAGTGTTGGAATAAATTCAAGGATGTGTGACTTTGTTGATCTTTCTTGGGGATTGGAGGTGATGGAGTGGTGAACATGGATATGATGGATGGATGTATGTGCGGAACCAAAATGGAAGTAGATGAGGAAGGGATGGAGTTTTGGACATAAGGGACCAAAATGGATGTAGATGAGGATGGGATGGATTTTTGGACATAAGGGCCCAAAATGGATGTGGAGGATGGGTGATTGGAACATTTGAGTTTAGATGGAGGGATTTTGGATTTAGAAGGGGTGGAAGATTTACCAACATCTTGAGATATTATTTTTCCAAGAGGATACATATTATTTTAAACAAAAGATGTGAGTCCATGTGAATGGGGAGGAGAGGTGGAAGGAATGATAGGATCTTTAAGGAAGTCATGTTGGATAGAGGTAGAAGAACCAAGCTTAAATGCATGAGATTCATGGATGGATTGGATAGGTGTGATGGGATTTTGTGGATGATTAGGATCATGTCAAGGCTTAGGCTCATGAGGGGGATTGGAAGGGATAATAGGATCTTGAAATGGATTGGTATCATGGAATGGAGATGAAGGGGTAATTTGATCTTAAATTTTGAGAGGATTATGTTGTGGAATTTAAGGGATGAGTGGATCTTGAGATGGAAGGGGATCATGCAATGAGGTGGGAGAAATTTAATCATGAGATGAAGCAATTTGATCTTGACATGGAGGGAGATTAGTGGATGTGATAAAAATAATATCTTCATTAAGTGGAGGATAACTGGAGGTTAACTCTTGACATGGAGGAGAAGCATTAATGGATGAAATGCAAGGGATGTCTTGATCTTGATTAGGAATGGGATCATTCGGTGGGTTAAGGAGGATAAGCGGATCTTGATATGGAAGGAGGGGATCTTAATATGGAGAGGTGTCATAATATGGAGAAGTTTCATAAGATGGAGTACCGTTTAGACCTAGAGGAGAAGAGGAATCCATGTTATCAGGATTTGGAACAAGGTCTTGACATGTTTGGACTTGTGTGGGTGATGTGATGGAAGAGATGGAAGCTTCAACATGGTTGGATAGAGCGATAGAAGATTCATGAGACTTAGGAGATGTAGATATGTATGGATTTTGAGGGGATGGTGGTGGGTTCATGTCTTGATGGGATTTCACAACTTGATTTTGGGATTTATACTTCTCTAATAGTCCTTGGATCCAGTCAATGGAAAAGGTAGTGTGGGATGGGGATGATGTGGTGGTGCAGGAGCACCTAGGTAGGCTAAGTGTGCAATGTAACCTAGGGATTATTTTTATGTTTTGGCTTGTGGTGGTTCTAGAAAAACCACTAGGTTAATAAAGGAACATGTAGATCCTAGTATGTAGGGTGTAAAGTGTGAGGAAGCCTAATTAGGTCCTTAGTGACCTTTGAGTCCAATCTAGGTCTATTAGAGTGTTTTGTGATTTTAGTGGAAAATGTGGCCAAGAAAGAGACTAAAGGTCCTATTTCATTTTTATACACCATAATTAGTGATTTGGGAAATATTGGACACCTTTTGACCAAGTTTGGATAGCATATCCAAAAAGTTGCAAAAGTTGTCAATGTTGTCATTAACAACATTTGTTGCAAGAATGCAACTTCAAAGGAATTGTAACACCCCAAAATTGGCATCTTGAAACCCTAACCAATTTTGTTTCATTTATCATTCTTCTGAATCATCAAAGTCCTATTGTACTAGGAAATTCTGAGTTTTGACTGATTCTACTCAACCTAAGTGTCAAATGCAAAAAACCCTAAATCTGCATTAATCATACATTATATTTAATTCCTAAAATATCAATTACCTAGCTAAATAATCCTAATGATAAAATTAATTTAATTATAAAGTCCTAGCACTTTAATTAAATTAAATTCACCCCTTTTAGCTAAAACACATAAAAAGGAATTAAATAATATTTAATTATTCATTTCAATAATTGAATTTAATTGTTCAAATAATTGAGAAAATACATTTATGGGGTCATATTCTATTTATTTAATTAAATATTCTCTACAAAATCTTCTCTCCAGTTCAGAAATAGAAACTTTGAGTTAACTGTGATTTAAAAGAGAAATAAATTAGTTAAACTCAAAAAGTCAATAGTTGACTATTTCTCTCAAAAGAAACTTCCTATTCTCAACTGATCTTCATTAAGTTAACTGTTTCTCTCCAAGGAAACTTTTTTTTCTAAACGGACTCTAGGTCTATAAAAGAACTCTCTCAGCTCTCATTCAACTAGTCTTGAAATTTGTAGTCTTGTAGTTTGTGATTTTCGTAATTTGCTAGTTTTCTAATTGAATGAATTGTTATTAGAATTGTTGCAATAAGCTTAATATCATGCTAGTTTAATTATTCATAGTTTAAACTTCTTTTCAAGCAATCCTAGTTTGATTATCATTTTTCATTTCTAGATTAGCTTGTATCTTTCACATTCTTATCTTAATATCTCATTTCTAGATTAATTTCATAATCATTTGTAGGTTAATCTGGTTTTACATTCAAATTATTAGATTAATCTAGATTAATATTGCATTCATTTCTAGAATAAACTAAGCTCTCTAGATTAATCTTGAATTTGCATATTGGCTTAAATCCTCCATTCTAGTAATGGTCTAGGTTGTTGGACTCTTGATTCTGAGAGCTTATTCAAAACCCCAACTAGATAGGAGGCAACAGGTCGAATCATACAGACATGCAAGATGGATAATTTCATATCCATTTTTGTATGTGACTGGTGAACAATGACCATGTTGAAGTGTATGGCTAAACAGGAAGGCCACATTTAGCTATCATAGGAGTTAGTTCCTTAACTATCTGAAATTGATGTTTTAGTGCCTTGGTCAACTATAAGAGGCTATCCTCGATCATTTTCAAGGGTTGGCAAGTTTATGTCAGAGTGTGTACATACTATGTAATTGAAGAACAGTTACAGTTTATGTGTTTTTTGAGGATCTGATATTGTAATGGATTGAATCTACTTTTGTGAGCATTATTTTTGGTAATGTAGATTTTTCTAAGACTTTTTGTGGTGGTAGTTTGTTAATTTGTATAGTTTTAGTTTCTTTGGTAAAATCTTTTAGTTTTTGTCCTGTTGTTGGTTTGAATTGGGCACTGTGTGCAAATAGGGTCATAGATCCATTTTCCACCATAGACTTGCACATAGGGTCATAGATCCATTTTCCACCATGATACTTGCATAGGCTGTTGCATTATAGAAGGTGACTCCATGTACATTATGTATAGTGAAGGAGGGGCCCAAGAAAGCATGACAGCTATTTATAAGGTGATGCCCTAGGCAAGGCAAAGATGCATGGCTAGGGATCACCAGTAGTTGTACAACATTTTGGAGGGATTGAAAGCATTAATTGCTTCAATAAAGAATTTTGGAAAGGTATTATGTTGAGTTAAGGAACCCTAACTCATAGGAGGAGTTTGGGTGAGTTGTTTTGTAGCCCAATAGAATCAATTTCTTATGCAGACTGTGAAAAGGACCTAAAACCCTGAATTTTAGGCAGGTTTGTAGGAGGCACTATACAAACACCTCTGGAAGCCAAGACCTAGAAAATCCTTAGGTTATTGAAAAAGAGTGTTAGGATATGGTATTATTTTTCTGACTTGTTAATATTTTTTACAAGTTATTGCAGAAAAGGAGCCTATCTAGGCATAATGCTAGTAGCCCTCTTTTGGGTGTAATTGGATTGGAATTTGGAACTCATTGAGGGTTTCAATCCCAAAGTAGTTTGTGGACATTGTAATTGGTCCAATGGACTAACTTGAAGACTACCTTTCCACATGGAAGAGTTTGGGATCCATTTAGATCAGTTTGTGCAGATGGAGCAAGAAATGCCAATTGAAGCCTAGGAAGGAGCATGGTGAGTTTTGATTCTACATTGTTGGTGTTCACTAGTTGAAGGGATTAGGATCTCATGAGAATAATCCTAAGGTGAATAGGGTTAGTTGAAGAACCCTAGTAGGTCAATAGATTGGCCTAGGATCCCCTAGAGGAAGCCAAGGAGAAGAAGGACTAGTGTTACATCATGTGGGTTTTGGAGGATTAGGTTTATGTGGAGGATAAGGATTGTGATTTTGGACATGAAGCTCAAAATTGGGGGATTAGATGGAGAATTGGGATTGGATGGGATAGGGGGATTATGGATTTGGAGAAAGGTGGAAGGACATATGTCATCAAACGAAAACTTTTTCTTCTGACCCCCATTTTGCAAACTAAGGATAGTGTTTTGGAGTTCTTGAATCTCTTGGGCAAGGTGGATATGGAGGGAATGATGTGTTGGTGAAGGATAATGAGACGAATTTCCCTTGTCAAAGGTAGAGGAATGATATGAATTGGTAGATGGATTGGGATTTGATATTATGTGTTGAGGATTGATTTGGTAGGTGGGTTGGTTTGGAGGTATAGTTTGAGGATTAGGGTTTAACACTTTGAAGTCCTCAACCATTTTGTGAAACCAATCTATATTCATGATGTTTAGATGAAGGGTTTGGATTTTATTTCGAAGATGATGATGGATGAAGATTTATATTAAGAGTGGAATATTTGAGGATGGATGAAATATGAACTTAGGACTTAGGAACAATGTTGGACTTTATTTTGATTTAAGAGGGCAAGGCCTCAAGGATTTTGATTTTGATTTGATTAATTTTGATTGGATTTGATTTGATTTTTTGGATTTGAGGGCAGGGTCTCAAGGTTGGATTTGATTTGATTTGATTTAAATTTAAAGGTTTGAGGCAAACTTAGGAGAAACAAGACCCTATGATGAGCAAAAAAAGGATATATTTGGATGATGATATCTTCTTCTACTTGGAGATAGACTGATGATCCCAAGAAAAAAAGATATGACTAAGAGAATTAACTACTTGAGCTGGAATGATGTTCTCAAAGCAATATGATTCAAATAGAATTTGGCTAATGATGAGGGTCTATGCAACACTTTGATCAATCTTTCAACCTAAGATTTGAAATGAAAATCTTGATGAAGGTGTGAAAGTTGAAGTTTGATTTGATGTAGGTTAATCTTGACTATGGTTGGATGTGGGTCAATCAAGATAACTAGGATTAAATTCCAAGGATCATAATGGTGCTCTGAAGCCAAAAGTAGAAGATTTTATGAAAATTAGAATTAGAAGGTGATGTGGATGAAGATTTGAATGAAGAATAGATGAACTTTAGAAGAAAAATGAGGGATGTTTGAAGTCAAGGGAATAATTAAGGGGTGATTAGTTTTGGATGAAGAGGAAGAGGAATTGGATTAGGATTGGATAGAATGATATGAGGTTGACAAGTGGAATGGACTAGAAGAATGATGTTGTGATTAGGTTGGCTGAAAGATGAATGATTAGATTGGAGTAAGAAAGAGGATGTTGATGTGGATTAGAAGGATGATTAGTATGAGGATTAGGAGGATTTTGGATGTTTAGGAAGATGTTGAAATGAATAGGATGCTTAAGATAACATAGATAACATAGAAGAATTGATTAGAATGATTAAGATAAAGTGACGAAGAGGAAGAATACTTATGATTAATAAGATAAGAGGAATGATTAGAATATTTAGGAAGACTGTGAATGATTAGGATGAATAAGATGGAATGAAAGATAACTATGATGATGGAGAAGAATTTGAATGACTTAGATGAAGTGATTAGGATGAAGGGAATGATTAAGATGAAAAATAAATATATGTAGGATGATTATGGATGATGATTAAGGTGAAGGATGATTAAGAGGATTAAGGGTGACTAAGAAGAATATGATGACAAGGATAAAGTGATTAGGATGATTAAGATAGGATGAAGAAATGAACGATTGATTATGATGTAGATGTTGATTAGGGATGATTAGAAGAATATGGATTATTTAATTGGATTAGGGAGGAGATTATAAATTTTGTATATGATTAGGAGATGGTGATTAGAATGATTAAGAATTATTTGGATTAGAAGAATGATTTGGATGATTAAGAAGGTGATTAGGATAAGAAGTATGAGGATGATGAAGAAGTGGGTTGATGTGGAGATGACAATGTAGGATTCTGATTGATTTTGGATAATTTTAGGTCAATTTGTTCATTGGAAAGAACTGATTTTCAACATACATCAAAGGAATTGACTATGCTAAGTATACCTTGACTCTGATTTTGGGCATAACTGATAGTTATTGAAGGCACATGTCTAAAAATAGTCCTGCAAGGGACAAAGCAAACTTGTAGGAGACATGCAATTGTGACTTTGGGGAATTTTGATACAACTTTGATATTTCATTTGTATATGTTCAAGTGACTCTTTCAAGCCACCTACATTTTTGCATGGTTTAACACAACAAATATAGTACAAATAGTAGCTACCTTAAGGAATTGGCTTCACATGAAATATTATAGGCCCATTGCTTTCTATTCCTTCAACTCACACAGTAGTGTCACCCTTGGAAGGGCGCCCATATTTTTGCCTTTTTCAAGGTATTATTTTCGTGCTATGAAGATCTCTTTTGCAAAACAATACCTTGGGACATTTATGATAGGAATTTAAGGGGGGATATTCTTCCCTCCCCTTGCACTATAATAAGTCACTGTTCAGAGATGAATCATATAGGATACTAATTTACAGTTTTTAATAAGATCCATGGTGTCCCCCCAATTGGTTTGTACATGTGTGAGACTCTTAAGTCTCTAGTGAAACATTTTGGCTCCTTAGGCACTATTCGCCCAATCCAAACTATCATCCACACAAAATGCCCAAGCGGATTGAGACAAGATTTTGTTTAGTGTCTCATTTCTATACCATCCAGGGTATTTATGGGTTTGAGGTCATCCTCTAAAGGGGAAGTGCACCCTCTAGATATGCCTCTCTAGAAGTGAGATTAAGCTAAGCTTTCTCTTCACCCAAGTTCTGCGAAGGCAATGGGAGAGGATACAACTATAGTTTAATCTTAGCATCATGTAAATTAAGGGATCTATCTAATGAAAAATAGCTCAAAAAGAAGTGTTTAAAAACACTTCTTCAAACACACCAAGAAGACTTTGTTTTCCAATTTGAACCTAATTAGAAAAAATAAGTGTTTTCTACCTAAGAAAAAGAGACAATTGTATGGTTAGGCATACAAGTTCAATTTATTTCCCACACATCAAGAAGGAAAACATGTAAGAAAGGTGTGATTGTTTTTCCTTATGTCATTCAAGAGATTGTAAGGTTCATTCCTTTATGCATTCAAGATTGGATATGGTTAATTCCTTTAAGAAACATGCATTCAAAGACTAGTATTTAAATCATACAATTTCATTCCCAAAATCCATTAAAATCTAAGGAAACCTATATGAAAATATTAATAATATTAAAGTCTTCAACCCTGTAATGCTGCAAAAAGACAAAAAGATTAGTAACACTTGAAACCGGCAAAAATAAATGTTTTTTGTGACAAGGCCAAAAAATAATGTTACAATCAATAGTCCACTAGACTCATGCTAGAGACAATATGTTGATTACTAAAATTTGGCTGTCTGAAATTTTCTAAAAGCTCTCAAAAAATAGAATCTTTATCTTAACTCTTATGAAGCTTAAACCACTCTCAAACATCTTGAAAGTATATACATAAAATGTAACTTAAATATAAATGTAACTTATACTTAAATGTTACATTTTATGTATGCTCCTAATGCTAAAATTGGCCCAAAGGGCACACAATAATTATCAAGAAACTACCCAAAATATACCCATATGTGAGAACTAGTTAGAAAAACAAACCGGGAGGAGATGACGATGGTAGGTCAGAGATGACGATCTTCACAGACGATGGTTTAAGAGTACAGACGCAAATCTATGGAGATGATAGTTTAAGAGCGCAGATTCCATCTAAGAGAATAGACAACAATCAAAGAATACGATAGTCTCTAGTTGGATATGATAGTTTGAAAGCCCAGATGACTTTGTTTAAATTGCAGACGACAATGTGTGACTGAGTTCAAAAAATAGCATAAATTTTCAAAAAATTTAAACTTTTCAAGGACGTGGGTCCCACCAGGCATGCCAAAATGTATATGTTGTAAACCTACCTATGTGAAAAAATCTCAGACATGCAAATGTTAGGAAAATAAATCATTTCATTCTAATCTAACATTTTCATAAAAGCTTGAAACTACACAAAGCTTCCAACATAACCTCAGATGAGCTGGAAGAAGTACACCCAAGACTTGTTTTATTTTCTATTAGAGATGAATATGGGTGAGCTCTCCCAACAAAAAATACTAATCCCACTATTAGTTTGTTTCTTTCTATGGAGTGAATCGTACAATGCAAACTATTGATGTGATGAAGAGCTCAAGAACAAGTACGAGGAACTTGTCTCAAGCCTTCACCAAATGAGGAAGATGAAAATGAAAAACTAAGATAGAATGATATGCAAGATCAAATGAAACTAAGATTAATTTCCATTTACCTAGAATATGATTTCTAGATTTAACTAAGATTGCAACAAAATTCTAAAATGCTTAATGATCCTAGAATGAAACTAGCATGATAACAATGCACAAATGAAAGATGATTTGCAAGGAGTGAGGCCTCCTATTTATAGATTTTTGGAGGGCTTAGCCGAGGTGGATCTCATGTGGCATCCACATAGATTCCACATGGGATAAAGGAGTGGTCATGTAAGAGGGGTAGTGGGAGACAAGTGTAAGAGGATGGGAGACCCAAAGTAAGTCACATGTTGAGCATCTTCTAAAGAGGAAAGGAGAGACAAGATGTAAGAGAAATGGCTTAGTCCATTTTAGGAAAAATGAATGGAAAAATCCCATAGGAGGGGTGCTCACACATGTGTGAGCACCATTAGGAGGTTAATTTTTGTAGGAATTATAAAATTAGTCTAATTAATCTAAGATTAATTAGAGGAGTAGGCTTAGGGGGCATAGTGATGGGTATAGATTAGGAATCTATCCTAGATTTAGAATTAATCCAAATTATATTTAGATTAATCATATATTAGTAGAATATTAGAATATGGAGTGAATAAATAAAATAAAATTTATTTAAAGGGGGATTTTGTGGAGAATCATATATTAAATGTAAATTTAATATATTAGGGAAGGGTATTTAAATTAACTTTAGATACCATAGAATAATGAATTAATTTAATTAAATCAATAAATGAATATAACCAAAATAGTTAATTAACTAATTAACTATAATGCTAAGGGAATATTAATTAAATTAATATAGGTGTGTAGGGACAATTTTATATATCTACAAGATCTAACTCTTTTGCTGGTACGTTTACACTATGAGCATCATCTTGCACAAGTTGTGTTCTTCTTTCCCCTTGCATATTTGATCTTGTCCTCTCTGGACATCTGTAGATAGGGTGACCAATATGATTGCAATTGTAAAATCTTAGTGGACCTCCATTACTTCCTCAAAATCTACCCCTACTTTTTAACCTTCTACCTCTAAAATTTCCTGTGAAACTACTCTCTCCTTGAGAGCCTCCTTGACTAGATTTTGCTTGGGATCTGAAATTTTTTCCTCTTCCATTGGTCATCCCCTCTTCCTCTATCATTTCTTCCTCCTCCTCTACTAATTTTTTCTTGTCTCCTTTTGACCTTCTCCTCCACCTTTAATGCTAATTGATAGCATATATTGATTATATTAGGGCACAAAAGGTTCAATTCTTCTTGAATATTCATCCTAAGGTCATTGAGATATCTTTTTACCTTCACACATTCACTCTCTGCTAGTTTTGACCTTAGGCATAACCTCTGAAATTCTTTAGTGTAGGTGTTCACATCCATCTCCTTCTATCTTAAATTTTGTCTCTTCTTGTGTAGTTGGACTTCATATTCCTTAAGCATATATGTCTCCTTGACTTTGGATACCATAGTCTACCATGAAGAAATAATGCTCCTTCCTTTATTTTTCCTTTCTCCTTGAACAAAGTTCCACCAAGTAAGGGTTTCTCCCATAAAATTGGACTTAGTTATCTTCACTTTTTGACTCTTAGGTGTACGTACCCTCACATTCAAATTAATTATCCAAGGAATCTATCCATTCCATAACCATATTAGCATCCATTCTTCCTCCATAGGTTGGTAGATCTGGTTTTCCTACCATGGCTCTTCCTCCCATGGACTTGAGGGATTGTATGAAGGGCCTCCAGTCTGCAAGAATCTCCTCTTCCTCCTACTCATGGATCTCTTCCTCTCCATCCCTTTCTTCTTCCACTTTAGAGGTCTTCAATACTTCCTTCATCTTACCCTTCAACTTCTCCATCTATTCTTTTAACCATCTATTCGTTGCCCCTTGATCTTGCACTATCTTGGAAAGTTCAAAATTGGTCAACTTAGGAGGCATATTTGGAGCCTTACTCTTTGCATCATCTATTTACATGTACAAAAATTTTCCAAAAGATCCCCCACACACTCCGATACCACTTAATGAAAAGGTCAATAGGGTAGGTAGAACTATAGGCCCAACCACAACTTTGAGTGTCCTTCTAACCTTTACAACCCAAATGTATTATCACTTGGGCTCTCCACTTGAAATATTCTCCAATAAAAACATCACAATCCTTCTAGTGTTTTACAACTCCTATTTTCATGCTAGAACATGTCCTTGAGCATACTGAACACACCAACCTAGCATGTTCCCAAGTTCAATTTGAAAGTCCATCTCTAACACTTCCTTTCAATACACACTAGTACATAACTACTCCAAAATACACCATAGGGAGTGGATCAGGGTTTTAGTTAATCCAAACAGTGAAGTTAGAATCTACAGTAGACTTTTACAAAGTTCTACTAATCACAAGATTTAGACCACTACACTAGGCCTAGTTGTACAGGCTTCCCTAGTAGCCCTATGCACCGGGTTTTTCAAAGATAAATTTTATTTCTACCAAAGAGCCTACCAAAAAATTTATGGTTTTGATTACCCTTTTTGACGATGTCTCCAACACCAAATCCTTAGACTCTAACCCTTTCATTGTAACTCAAGGTTTACACAAAGTGCAGAGGCCTAATAGGGATGAATAGGTATGGTTTCCAAAGAAAATATCCAATAATGGACTTACCCACCAAAAAAACACTTGGAACAGGTCTGTACACCCCTAATAACACCCAATCCAACAAAAAATCAATCCTACCCACTCCCTGAAAGGTTTTGTGCATCAATTTTCACTAGATTGTAACCGAGCACATAGAGATGCTCGGCTAGGACTTGGTGGAAAGGTGGCCAAATGGGATCATCCCGGTCTTCCCTTCTGGAATCATAAATTACACCACCCCTACTTTCATTTTGCAAAGGGCCATGAGAATCCCACAGTGCATTGGCAAGTTAGGGGTACATCTTTGCAATACCCTAATGAACGGGTTTTCTTGGTCCAGTATGGATTGAACCATGCATTTATCCCTTCAACTTCTATAAAATCCACTCAAACCAATTTCATTAGAGACTCAAAACCTTTGACTAATAAAAGAATATGAATGAGTTCAACAACATCCAATCACAGGGTGATCATATTGTACAGAGCAATAGAAAATTTCTACATAAGCATAGTTTTATTCATTCAATCTTGTCACCAAATTGTTGATTACATGAAAAACCTTTCATGTTTGACAGTATCTTCTATATACACCCCTAAATCAACTTCCACAATAGAATTTCAAAGCTTGGAGCCATTAGGGGTTGGTTATGATAAAGTTGCACAAAAGTTGCTCCACTCTTTTCCCTAGGACCCATTAGGCTCCTCGATGGATTGGGCATACCCAAAACCATCCTAAAAACACAAAATCAACCTAAACAACTTATTTTGAATCTTTGACTAAGTTTTACCCCCAAGGTTTATAGTGACACCTTGTGGCAACTAGTCTTACAAGTTGATTCTTATTACAAAGCAAGGGTCCCAAGGACCTAAAAAAAACCTATGTCTAATTTTTCCTTCGTCAGTACCCCAAATTCATTTCAAGGGTTTACTTTGAGAGCCTAGGTGCTCGTTCACTTGAGAGAGAGAGGTAATTATGAGGGGTACATTTGAGAGAGAGAATGAGAGTGGGGGGAGAGGGTAAGAGACATGAGGTAGAGATAGAGGGTAAATAGGGGAATAGATGGTTAGATGAGGAAGGGGAGAGAGTGAAAGAGATTAATTAGGGGGGAGAGATATGAGAGAGAGAGGTGGGGGTAATTACATGGGGGATATTTGAGTGAAAGAGTGGGAGAAGGGGGAGAGGTTAAGAGACATGAGGTAGAGATAAAGGGTAAATAGGGGGAAATAGATAGTGATAAGGTATCATAAAGTTTATGGTAGGCCTACTAAAACCATGCATTCAACCAAATAGAACCCTAACTCTAGTAGGGAACAAAATGAATTCTTTCTCTGGACTTAACTAAACATTAAACATAACTGTAAACTAAACTATATTGAATGAAAATTGTAAGTAAACAAAATTTTATTAAACTATAACAAGAAAACTAAATTGAACCCATACCATTATCATAAATGAATCTTAAAATTGAATTGAACCTTACTCTACAAATTAGTTAAATTGAAATATTATTTTGAACCTAACTAAATCCTCCCTTGAATATTAAGCCAAGTTAACACGTAAACCTAGAACTGATGAAGCACTAATCCTAACCCTAATTGTAAACCAAAGTAGATTATAAGTCTAAGCCAAATTTTATGATAACTCTAAGGCAATCCAATTCAAACCATGCATTCAATCCAAATGGAACCCTGTCTCTAATAGAAAACAAAAAGTATACACTAACCAAAGATTAACCATAACCCTCACATTGAACCAAACTGAAGCCTAATCTTGACATTGAACCAGATTGAATCCACTCGCTAAAGCTACACTATAATAAATCCTAGCTCAAACCTTAACTAAACATTAAATACAACCCAAAGCTAAAATATATTGAACCCTAACCGTAATCTGAAACCAAACTAGAGTACAACCCCAAACAAAATCAAACAATAAATATTATGCTAAGACTAACCCAAATGAAACTGAAATGAATTAATACTGTAAACCAAATGGAACCATACAAACAAACTATTTAAGAAAATCCTAACAAAAAAAATCGTATTAAAAATTAAAGTCAATTCAATCCTGAAAATGAAAATTAAACCAAAACATAAAGCTAATTAAACCCTAACCCACACAAAATAAAATATTAACTTTGAATATAAATCAACAATAGTCCAAATTGTGCCCTAACCATAAACCTATTTAAACACTATATAAATAAGGCTTAACTATAACCCTAACACTTAAAAAAACTTAACCATAACCTTGATATTTAACCACATTAATTTCAAACTATAATAATACTAGACAAAACTAAACCCTAACATGAAATTAAATTAAACCATAACATTAAAATATTGTCTACCAAATTATACACTAGCACTAACAATAAACAAAGTTAAAGCCTTACTTTAAACAAAATTTTACACTAAAACTAAACTAAATTTAACCCATACCATTAACCTAAATGAATGTTAAAATCAAATTGAATCCTACCTCTACCAATAAGGTAAATTGAAATATTATTGTGACCCTCACTAGATGCTACCTCAAATATTAAGCCAAGTTAACAAATAACTCTAGACCTAATAAAGTACTATATTTAATTGTGTTATAAGTGTGGTTTTCGTTGCACCAAAAGATCGATCTATCAATACCCGATACAACCATTAGAATTATAGAATTTATAGGAAGCGGTTAGTCCCTTATCATAAATCCCGAGGGGAGAATTGACCATTTTTCCAATAATCTCCCCCTCTGTGTTACTCAAGGGGATTCAAAATTCTAACCAAGCTTTGATACCACATGTGTTACAAGTGTGGTTTCTGTTGCACCAAAAGACTCACCTATCAATTCCCGATACAACCACTAGACTTTTAGCAATCATAGGAGGCAGTTAGTCCCTTGTCACGAATCCCAGGGGGAGCACTTACCATTTTTCCAATAAATTGAACTAAAAACCTATAGAAAATTAAAGGAAAACCGTAAACCTAATTTAAACCTAACTATATAAACAAATCTAATCAAACCCTAAGAAAAATTAAACCCAATTAAAAATTAAAGTCAATTGAACCCTAAAAATAAAAATCGAACCTTTCTTTAAAGACAATTTCAATAATTAATAAGAAATAATGTAATACCCACTCGTGTTTTACTTTTTAGTTTAGGATGTCGTACTCTTTAGGAATTGGTTTCAATTGTTTGGACGAATTCTTTTAGGCCACATTTCATGTGAGCGGATATTATTTCATTTTATGATGATACTTGTTTTATGATGTCATGATTTAACCTTATGCATAGATAGATGTGATGATGTTATCTTGTTGATTATTATTTGTCAATTTCAGTTTATGATATACTTACCCCATACTCACATGTGTATGGTTGTCTTATATGTGAATGTACTTGTTGATGTGTTGTTGTGGTAGAGGACAGAGACATAGTTACTTGCTTCGGCGAGATCCACACGTTCGACCGATCCCTATCATTGATTGTGATATTATATTATGCATGTACATGTGTGTGTTCTTTTGATGACAGGATTGCAGGTATAGGGCATCGTCTTCCCTGAATTGGCAGGAGTGAGCGTGCCCATAAATATTCATCTCAATGGTAAAGAGGGGAGGTAACATACAGATCCAAAACCCTAACCTAAGCCTAATCATCCTAATGTTGGATGAGTTTCAGTATGACTACCTTATTCAGATTTGTCTAGGTTGACAGAATTCGAATACCCTCTCTCTTGAGTTTGTGTGTGTTTTTGCTTGATTATGCTTTCAGGTGTTTTTTGGAGTTTTGAGTGATTTTCTATGTTTAAATGAATTAATGGATTATAGTTGAATTAGTAATTTAATTTTATCCTAAGTTTATTTTAAATAATTAATTAAATTGAAATATTTGAATATTTTGATTTAATTAAATATTTAATTGAAAACTATATTGTATGAGCTTATATGATTAATTAAATAATTAAATATTTGGTT
>MU227294.1:1886059-1900086 GCA_018584345.1 Thuja plicata
CCACCCCCACCCCCACCGCCACCCCTCCCCAACCCCACCTCCACAACCTCCACCACAACCCAATCTTAATGATTTTGAAAGCTTCAAAGTGTTAGTTGATGAGAATATTAATTCTATAGTTGGACACATTGATTCTCTTAGAAACCAACCATTTGTTCCTCCACATGTGCACCAGTACATTGCTACAATGCAAAGCATTGTAGATTTTGTGAGATCCATTGATGGGGATCTCAATGGCCATAATGCTTGAAGAGAGGAGATGAGGCAATATTATGATGATGGCCTCTCCTACAACCAAATCAATGAGTTAAAAATCACAAAGGATACAATTTCTCCATATTTCATTGACCCAAAAATACATGAGCCCATCCATAATAAAAAAATACATTTCCATGAGGTGGTGTAGACATGATGGAATGGTTAATAATTTTTGGAGTCGTTGGTGGATGTGTTTTGATCACCCCCCCCCCCCCCCCCATGCAAACCAAGAAGTGCATTTTTATTTTTTGACTACCAGCCTCATCTCTGCATGAATTGCAATGAGACGTGTTATGGTCCTATGCCTCAGGAGGGTGAGGTTACTTATTCATCACATGGAGTATCACATTAGTTTCGATCATATGTGGACATGCTCACTACTAGAGACCATCCTCTCGATGACCAGGATGGACAGGTGCAAATACATTCTCACCTATATTTCTTTTTAATTAAATTTGAACACATGTGCACAATTTTTATGTTTTTAGATCATGTCCAATATGAATTCAATTTATTCAAAATACATGTATGTATGTGCTTGTGAACAAAATATGGGCAGAGAGCCATCGAGCTCAGCACTAGATGGGATAATTTTTTCCTCGCTGCTTGTTGGCACATCTCATGGGGTATAATTAGAGAAATCAAGAGATTAGTGAAGTAAATTTTTAATTTTTCCTCCAATTAAGTCTTAAATAAACCTATACATTTATATAAAAAAATGTGTTGTAAAATAGGGGGTTATGATCCACTGAGAGACACTATGTCCAGTGGTCCACCACTATCCTTTGTATTGGATTCTGAGCCACTAGAGGTTATTTCCTATCACAATTTATCAATGAATTTCCATGTATCAATGAATTTCCATGTATTAAAGCACAATTTAACCGTTTACTAAAAAATAGTGCAATTTCCTACACAACTAAATTTGTGAATCTTTATATATGTAGGTCATTGTTGATGACATGTAACTCATTAAATGTTTGAAGATGTTAAGTTGATGATCATGTAAGGCATTAAATCAGTTAATATATTATATTGTCATTGATGTCAACTTGATATAATCTGTACGGTCATGTACATAATGCCAAACACTTCAAAGAACCAAATGAACCAAGGCTATGCTATCGTAATCCATACAAGTCAAGTATTCACTAAGTGAAAAACAACACTGATGGAGTGCACCCAATGGATAGAGAAAAAGAACAAAGTCACAGTGATACCCGATGAGGAAATGCATAGCATTACTAACGAGCAGAGTCACAGTGATGCCTGACGAGGAAAGCACAGAGTAACCCAAAAGAAGAAAATACAGTGTTGCCCGACGGACAGAGATCACGAAGTTAACTAGAGTTTCACTGATAGATTAGTCAGCTGTCACCGATGACTAACTATAGTGGTGACCGATAGAATAGAGAGTTCAAAAAATGAAAAAATATCTAGCTGGCAGAGCTAAATATAGACTTAACTGGTTGTCTACTTTCTTTTATTCGGCCAGAGATAAGTGATTGATTTAAAGTTGATTTGTATAGTTGGAAAGAAGATATCTACGAGACAAATCAGGAGTTATGCTTTAAATCCAATTGGTTGGATTGTTTATCACGCCAAGAATCAAGAATCAAAAACCAAGAAACAAGGAATATTGTGTCTATATAAGAGATAAGCTTAATTCATTTACGAAGGGGACTAAGGGGAGTGAATAGAAAGATGATGCTGAAGAGAAACTGATGAAAAACTACTTCATGCAGTGTTGATCAAACAAGTTGAAGGAAGAGATAAGGAATTCTGCAGACACCAAAAAATAGTGAGAACAACATCATAGAGTAGAAAGTATGGAGCACAAGGATTGAATTGATACATTGGTCAGAGAGGTAATTTACTTAAAAAGATCTAAAAATTTGCAATTCAAAGTTGCAATATGAACAGGTCATAATGTTTCAATTTAACCGTTGAAGCATCAAGTCTCTTAACTGAGAAGGATTTAACTGTCTTCTATATATTGAGGTACATCTCAAGGAGTACCAAAAAGTTTGATTCATGAAATTAGCATTGGATATGCCCGATGCCTATTGACAGTCTAAGAGAGAGGCTGATTCAAGGATGGCAGCATTAGATGGCTGCTACTAAGTGACAACCTATATGTGTAAAATCCTCTAACAAGGTTGCACTTAATAGTGTGTTTGTAACCTTTAATAGGGTTGGCTCCTAACAGGGCTCACTTTAGAAGAGTGAAAATTTGGGGTACCGGTCCCAGTGGGTTCTACTCTAACAGGGTTTCCACGTTAAAAATTCATGTGTTATGTGTATGATTCATTTCTTTACTATTTTGCATCTTACATAGCTAACTCTGGATTGATCAGTATACTCTACTTATTTGCTAAGTTTCAATAAATAGTTATACTACTTATCAGTAATCAAGAAAGAATAAGGATTGCAAGAGAAAATCGACAGATAGTTAATCATTATTAGTATTTCATGGCATGCATCTTGTAGGGACATAATAATCTTAGATTTATAGATTGGTGGTTAAGTTTGAAGGATAAATTTTTGAGGCCACTGATTCACACCCCCCCTCTCTTAGTTATTACTAACAATTGGTATCAGAGCTTGTGAGCTTAGAAAGGAAGGTTTCAAGACCTAAGCCAAAGATCACAATATGAACAGATGAGATGTGCCCAAGCTGGACAAAGATAATTTTGATTCATGGAAAAGAAAAATAAGAATCCACTTATCAGGTATTGGTAATGATGTTATTCAATTCCTAGATACTGAATATGTGTTGCCCACAGGAGCACCAACTATTGAAAAAATAAGAGAGAAGCATGAACACAATGACACGATGATAGAAATTGCTTTCTCACTCTCTGATGTTGAATTTGAAGATGTCAAAGAATGCAAAAATTGCAAAGCAAATGTAGGACAAATTGAAGCTTGTACATGGTGGTGAAAAAAATGTTTTGAGAGCCAAGGCACAAAGCCTTAGAGGAAAGTTTGATGATCTCAAAATGAAAGAAGGTGAAAACATCACTCAGTATAGTACAAGAATCAAAGAGGTAGTCAATGATATCTGAGGAGTTGGAGGTGTACTAGAAGAAGATACAGTGGTAAGTAAAATTATAAGAACCTTACTGCCTACTTATGCTATTAGAGTATCTATCATTCAAGAAATGGGAGCAGTAGAAAATAGAAATGTTACTCTAGACAGTTTAATTGGAAGAATGATTTCATTTGAGATGAATAACTTTGATAATAGTGTCTTACCAAACATAGAGTCTACATTCAAAACTTCTATGAGAATAAGTAAATCAAGCCATAAAAACACTATGAGGAAAGATAGTGATAGTGAAAGTGAAGAAGATGACCTTGATGAAATAGAAGCACTTATGGCCAGAAGAATGGAAAGAGGAAAAGGTAAATACAAAGGTAAATTACCACTTGTTTGTTTTAATTGCAAGAGATTGAACACTTTGCTGCAAGATGTACTAACAAAAGAAAAGATGACAGAAGTAATGATAGATCTTTTGAGAAAAATTCTGATAGAGGTGATTACAAAAGCTACTGACAATCTGAAAGAAGAGATTCCCAAGACTACAAGGACAAATGAAAGAAGGCCAGTTACCTAGATAAATGCAAAGATGAAGAAACTGACACTGAATCTGATGAAGACATCGAGATGGTGTTTGTAGCAGTAAAAGATGATTCAGATGATGATTAGGAAAGGTATGTAGAAATATCCCTCATATCTAAAATTAGTAAAAATAATGTTTGGATCATAGATAGTGGCTGCACACACCATATGACTGGTGAAAATTAAAAGTTTGAGACTTTTGAATACTACAATGGTGGATCAATAAGAATGGGTAATGATACACCTTGCCCAGTTGAACGTAGAGGAACAATAATGTTGAATAACCAGATAAAATGTGAAAATGCTTATTGGTTAAATGGATTAAATTATAATATATTGAGTGTTTCTAAGTTGAATAATTCAGGTCACAAAGTAGCATTTTAGAATAAGTAGGCAAAGATCTTCAATAAGTCAGGAAATTTGATTGGTACCGGTGAGGAGACAAAAGGTAACTTATTTTATCTGAATAATATTGACACCACTTGTTTGATTGCTACAAATGAAGACATATGGTTGTGGCACAAAAGATTGTGTCATCTGAATTTTGACAACATGATAAAGATTAGAAAAAAGATGAATGTCAGAGGCTTACCGACGATGACCAAACCTGACAACATCATGTGTAAGAATTTTCAAAAAGGTAAAATGACAAAGTCTAGTTTTAAAAGAAAAAGCCATACATCTGATGCAATTCTAGAGTTAGTCCATACTAATTTATGTGGACCGATGAGGACAACGAGTTATTATGGAGATAGATATTTTATTCTCTTTGTTGATGAATTTTCTAGGATGATGACAGTTATGTTTCTAAAAGATAAATCAGAAGCATTTAAGATGCTTAAATGATACAAAGAAATGGTTGAGAAACAAAGTGGTAAGGAGTTTAAATGATTAAGGTCAGATAGAGGAGGGGAATTTATTCCAGATGAATTCACTAAATTTTGTAATGAGCATGGAATCAAAAGACAGGTCTCTGCACCAAGAACACCACAGCAGAATGGAATTGCTGAAAGAAGGAACAAATCCATAGTTGATTGTGCAAGGAAACTGATGCTAGAGAAAGGCATCACCCAAATCTTCTAGAGGGAAGCTATTAGTACTTTTTTTTACACATTGAACAGAGTACAATTGAAGAAAGACACCAAAAATACACCTTATGAGCTATGGTATGGATGCACATCCAATGTAAGTTATTTCAAAATCTTTGGCAGTCAATGTTATATCTTAAAAGATGATAGAAATGGAAAACTTGAATCCAAGAGTGATGAAGGAATTTTTCTAGGGTAATCTACCAAGATCAAGGCTTATAAATGTCTAAACAAAGCCTCTAACAAAATTGTTGAAAGTGCAAATGTAAAGATAGATGAATTTACAGAGAAGAATGAACAAGAAAGCACCAAAGAACCAAAGGAATACAATAAGTTCTCTTACAATGATGAAACTAACACTCTACCCTACCAACAATGTAGAGCTCTTGAGCAACAGATCATTGCACCCGAGCATCAAGATGCAAATACCGATGGTTAGGATAATGATCAAGATAATGTGCAAGGTGATGAAGAACAAAATAATGATCAGACTAATAGAAAAAGAGTACCTATACTTGCAAGATATGTAAGAAAGAACCATCCAGAGATCCAGATCATAAGAGATAAGTAAGTTGGTACAAGAACAAGAAGTAAGTCTCTAAACACAAGCTGTCTAATTTGTGAGTTTGAGCCAAAATATGTCAATGCTACACTTCATAATGAAGAATGTATAAGTGCTATGAATGATGAGATTGAGCAGATTGAGAAAAAAAAAACATGGTCACTTGTGCCAAGACCAGATGACAAGAATGTACAAAATGGATATTCAGGAATAAGCTAAATGAGAATGGAGAAGTCACAAGGAATAAAACAAGACTAGTATGCAAGGGGTATGCACAAGAAGAAGGAATTGACTATGGAGAGACCTTTGCACCCATTGCTAGACTAGAAGGACTAAGAATATTGCTTTCTTATGCTTCTTATAAAGGACTCAAGGTATATCAAATGGATGTCAAATCTGCATTCCTAAATGGAATACTTGAAGAAGAGGTATACATTGAGCAACTAGAAGGGTTTGTAGATCCAGCCAAGAGAAACATGGTATGTAGACTTCATAAAGCTCAGTGTGGATTGAAACAAACTCCTAGAGCCTAGTATGAATGACTTCATTCCTATCTTATAAGTATTGGATTTGTAAGGACTAGTGAAAATAGTAATCTTTATTTGAAAGAATATACTTATGCTAACACTTTGATTGCCGAAATATTTGTTGATGACATCATATTTGGAGGCAATAATATGCTATGCAAATCATTTGCAAATGAGATGAGAAAATAGTTTGAGATGTCTATGTTTGGAGAGATCAAATTCTTTCTTGGTTTGTATATCATGCAACAAGATGAATTTATTTTCATTACACAATCCAAGTACATTAAAGAGGTCCTAAAAATATTCAAGATGGAAGATTCCAAACTAGTTGGAAGATCGATGGCTACTAGATGTAAGTTGACAAAGGAGGACAAGACATTAGAGGTAAATCAGACTTTGTACAGATAAATGATTGGAAAACTCATGTATGTTGTACACACTAGACCAGATATTGCACATGCAGTAGGAATAGTTGCAATATTTTATGCTAATCCCAGAGAATCACATATGAGTGCTCTGAAAAGAATTCTAAGATTTTGAAGAATATCAAGGAATATGGATTATGGTATAGAAGAGAAGGAAAATTTTAACTTAAGGTGTTTACTAACGCTGATTGGGCTAGAAATCTTGATGACCGGAAGAGCACAACTGGAGGAGAATTCTTTATGGGTGACAGACTTGTCACATGGATTAGCAAGAAGCAAGGATGCATCTCTCAGTCTATTGCAGAAGTAAAATATGTTGTTGCTGCTACAAATTACTCAAATATTGCATGGATCAAATAGTTACTAGAAGGTATGCATATGAAGATCCTAGAACCAGTGATTATCTATTGTGATAATACCAATGCAATAAATATTTCCAAGAATCCAGTCATGCATGCTAAGACTAAACACATTGCCATAAAGTATCATTATTTAAGAGAACAAGTTCAGGCAAAGGAGGTGATACTTGAGTATGTGCAATCAAAGGAACAATTGGCCAATATCTTCACCAAACCACTGCCCAAGGATGCATTAGAGTACTTGAGAAAGAGACTAGGGGTCAGACCCTTCTCTACTGGTCAGTAAGCTGACTAGAAGGCTGCATCAACCTACATATTATTATAATATCATTCATGTTGATGCAAGAAAAGAGATGAACTTCAAAGCTACATCTATATATATATAAGTATATATCTTCACCAAGCACCAAAGCATATTGTTGTATTGCTGATGGATAAGGGAAATTCAGGGAATATATTATGGATGGAGAGAAAATATTGCTTGACATTAATGTCAGATATATGTAAGATATTTGTTTGGCATTGTTGTCAAAGGGAGAGATATTATCCATATTATCACATTCTTTTGGAAAGGGAGAGATATTATCCATTATCACATTACTCCAACAGGGAGAGATTATATCCTTAGGAAAATAAATTGTATTGAAAGATTATACAAAGGGAGAGTTGCTGACAAGAGAGAAAGACATCAAAAAAGAAGAACAGACAAGGGAGAGAAATTGACACAAGGAGGAAACACAACACAACAGAGGATAGAAATTTTGCAAGAATCAAATCAAAGCTGCTTGAGCTTACCGAAAACCAAACATTTGTAATAGTTACATTAGAAAAGCTTGATGGAACTGTATACTTCATATTGTATTAGCAATAGTATAGTATGATAATATAGTATGTTGCCATCAATGCTAAAGGGAGAGATTGATGACATGTAACTGATTAAATATTTGAAGATGTTAAGTTGATGATCATGTAAGGCATTAAATCAGTTAATGTATTATATTTTCATTGATGTCAACTTGATATAATCTATACAGTCATGTGCATAATGTCAAAGACTTCAGAGAACCAAAGGAACCAAGGCTATGCTATCAGTAATGCATACAAGTTAAGTATTCACTAACTGACAAACAACACCGATGGAGTGCACCCGACGGACAGAGAAAAAGAAAAAAATCACAGTGATACTTGACAAGGAAATGCACAGTATTATTGATGAGCAGAGTCATAGTGTTGCCTGACAAGCAAAGAATAGAGTAACCTGACGAAAGAAAATACAGTGTTGCCCAATGGATGGAGATCAAAAAGCTAACTAGAGTTTCACTAACCGATCAGTTAGCTGTCACCAATGACTAACTATAGTGGTGACCGACAGAACAAAGAGTTCAAAAAATGACAAAATATCTAGCTAGCAGAGCTAAATATAGAGTTAACTGGTTGTCTACTTTGTTTTATTTGACAAGAGATAAGTGATTGATTTAAAGCTGATTTGTACATTTGGAAAGAAGATATCTATGAGACAAATTAGGAGTTATGCTATAAATCTAATTGGCTTGATTGTTTATCACGCCAAGAATCAAGAACCTAGAAACAAGGAATATTGTGTCTATATAAGAGACAAGCTTAATTCATTTACGAAGGGGATTAAGGGGAGTGAATAGGAAGAGGATGCTGAAGAGAAACTGATGAAGAACTACTTCATACAGTGCCAATCAAACAAGCTGAAGGAAGAGCTAAGGAATTCTACAGACACTGACGAATAGTGAGCACAACATCACAGAGAAGAAAGTATGGAGCACAAGGATTGAATTGATACATTGGTCAGAGAGGTAATGTACTTAAATAGATCTAAAAATTTGCAATTCAAAGTTGCAATATGAGTAGGTCATAATGTTTCAGTTTAACCATTGAAGCATCAAGTCTCTTAACCGAGAAGGACTTAACAATCTTCTATATTGAGGTACATCTCTAGGAGTACCAAAAAGGTTGTTTCATGAAAGTATCATTGGATATGCCTGATGCCTATTGACAGTCTAAGAGAGAGGTTGATTCAAGGATGGCAGCATTAGATGCCCGATACTAAGTGACAACCTATACCTGTAAAATCCTCTAACAAGGTCGCACTTAACAGTGTATTTGTAACCTTTAACAAGGTTGGCTCCTAACAGGGCTCACTTTAGAAGAGTGAAAAATTGGGGTGCCGGTCGCAGTGGTTTTTCCCCTAACAGGGTTTCCACATTAAAAATTCATGTGTTATGTGTGTATGATTCATTTCTTTATTGTTTTTCATCTTACATAGATAACTTTGGATTGATCGATATACATTGCTTATTTGCTGAGTTGCGTTAAATAGTTATACTACTTATCGGTAATCAAGAAAGAATAAGGATTGACAGATTAAACCGACAAACATTTAATCATTATTAGTATTCCATGGAATGCATCTTGTAGGGACATAATAATCTAAGATTTATAGATTGGTGGTTAAGTTTGAAGGATAAATTTTTGAGGCTACTGATTCACCCCCCCTCTTAGTTATTACTAACAACTGCTGGCAATATAACACAGATTGAGTCCCAAGAGGGACCAAGACAAGAAATGGATGTCCAGATGGTAATTTTGAAATTCTTCTTCACAATTTTATATAAATTGTATTAAAATATTAAAATTTATTTTTATAGTATTGGTGTTGATCATTTCACGCAGATAGACTCCCATGAGGGATAACACCATGCGACGGGTCATGATTTCCACCAAGACATTGGAGGAGACACAGAAAATGTCATGGTAATAACTTCTTCTCAAGAGTTAATTTTTATAAATGTTATTAAAGTTATTTTTTAAGATAATTGAGTAGATTAAACATTGAATTCAGGTATATATATTAGAGCCATTAGATTATTAAACTATGGTTCTTTTTCAACAGATTCATTCACATGGTCTTGATTCATGTGGACTAAAGAGGACTTTGGACTTCAGGGATGCATGATTTCATGCATATTATATATTATATACACTTTATGTTTTATTTTATACGAACACTTGATACTTGGACACTTGATATTTTATGTTATGGACACTTGATATTTTATATTATACACACTTGATGTTTTATGTTACGAACACTTGATTTTAGACACTTGATATTTACATTGGTTTTATGTTATGGACACTAGATTTTAGATGATTTATATTTACGTGGGTTTTATTTACATGATTTATTTGATGGAAAATTTATGTATATATCTTTTTTATACAATTTGAACATAAAAAGAAAATGACAAAAATAACAAGATACAAGACAATGTCAAAATTAAAAGCTTCTCGATATTCAAGATAGAATGAATGAACATGTCCTTGGTAGTTTTAATAATAAAACAATATAGGTCTGTGCAATAATAAAAAGATTCAGGTCATCAACAAAATGACGCCATTATAGACCTAAACTAAAATGGAACTAGCAACCTGCAACAATAGAAAAATATTTAATACGTAAGTAAAATTATGTGGACATAGAAAATATGAAGCCAAAAGAATTTACAAATTTAACTAAACTTAACTAAAATTTTCTGAACATAGTAAATCCAACTACAAATTAATGTTTGTGAGTATGTAAATGTAATACCATCATACTTACCATATTTAAGTTGATGACATTCATTAAAATTTCTTCAAACAAAATGGTGTCGCTATGGACCTGAAGCAAAATTCAACTAGCAAGATGCAATAATAGGAAAAAAAAATAATAAACTTAACTAAAATTTTGTGAACATAGTAAATATGAAGCAAAATTCAACTACAAATTAATGTTTGTGAGTATGTAAATGTAATACCATCATACTTACCATATTTAAAAATAACGTTCATTAAAAGTTCTTCAAACAAAATGGTGTCGCTATGGACCTGAAGCAAAATTCAACTAGCAACATCCAATAATAGGAAAATAAATTAATAAACATAACTAAAATTTTGTGAACATAGTAAATATGAAGCAAAATTTAACTACAAATTAATGTTTGTGAGTATGTAAATGTAATACCATCATACTTACCATATTTAAAAATAACGTTCATTAAAAGTTCTTCAAACAAAATGGTGTCACTATGGACCTGAAGCAAAATTCAACTAGCAACATGCAATAATAAGAAAAAAAATTGATAAACTTAACTAAAATTTTTTGAACATAGTAAATACGAAGCAAAATTATACTACAAATTAATGTTTGTGAGTATGTAAATGTAATACCATCATACTTACCATATTTAAAATAATGTTCATTAAAAGTTCTTCAAACAAAATGGTGTCGCTATGTACCTGAAGCAAAATTCAACTAGCAATATGCAATAATAGAAACAAATTTAATAAGTAACTACAATGTTTTGGAAAACATAATTATGAAATCAAGAACATGTACTTAAGGGGATAGATAAGATTATGTCTTGCAAGGATATCTTAAGGGGACGTCTTAAGGGGATATCTTAAGGGGTGCAAAAATTGGGTTGACTAAAGGGGACGTCTTAAGGGGATATCTTAACGGGTGCAAAAATTGGGTTGGCTTAAGGGGATGTCTTAAGGGGATGTATTAAGGGGATATCTTAAGGGGAGAAAAAATTGAGTTGACTTACGCGGACATCTTAAGGGGAATTCTTAAGGAGATGTCTTAAGGGGATATCTTAAGGGGAGAAAAAATTGGGTTGACTTAAGGGGACGTTTTAAGGGGAAGTCTTAAGGGGATATCTTAAGGGGATTTCTTAAGGGGATATCTTAAGGGGAGCAAAAATTGGTTTGACTTAAGGGGACATCTTAAGGGGAAGTCTTAAGGGGATATCTTAAGGGGAATTCTTAAGTGGATGTCTTAAGGGGATATCTTAAGGGGATATATTAAGGGGTGAAAAAATTGGGTTGACTTAAGGGGACATCTTAAGGGGATGAAAGTATTTAAATAGATATATACACATGTATACTTACTTGTGTTTTAACTTATTCCATTGTACCACAAGCCTCAATTTTCTGCAATGCATACATAATAAGATTATGACATGTTAAGGTGATGTAAAAATGAAATAAATTATATATGAAGTTATCAAAAATTCTAGAAGTATGCATATATCTAAATACCTATATATACTTATTCCATTGTACCATCTGCATCCTCTCTTTTCTACAGTGCATCTATATGATGACATGTAACTGATTAAATGTTTAATAATGTTAAGTTGAAGATAATGCAAGGCATTAAATTAGTTAATGGTTTGTATTGTCATTGATGTCAACTTGATATCATATGTACGGTCATGCACAAAATGCCAAAGACTTCAGAGAATCAATGGAACAAAGGTTATGCTTTCAGCAATACATAAAATTCAAGTATTCACTAAGTGATAGATAACACCGACGGAGTGCACACCATCGATAAATAAAAAGAAGAAAAGTCACAGTGATACCCAATGAGCAGAAGACAGTGTTGCCCGACAAAGAAAACCACAGGATGCCCGACGAGCTAAAAATAGAGTTTCACAATGGATGGAGATTTCAAAGCTGACTGGAGTCACACTGATCAAACTAACAGTTGTAACCGATGACTAACTAAAGAGTTAACCAACAGAATAGAGAGTTTAGAAAATGACAAAATATCTAGCTGGCAAGAGCTAAAGATAGACTTAACTGGTTGTTTTCTTTGTTTTATTCGACCAGAGCTAAGTGATTTATTTAAAGAATATTTTTACAGTTGGCATAAAGATAACTACAAGATAAATCAGGAGTTATGATTTAAATGAGATCGGTTGGATTGTTTTTTATGCCAAGAATCAAGAATCAAGAATCAATGAATATTATGTCTATATAAGAGACAAGCTTAATTCATTTCTACAATAATATGATCGGGGGTGAATAGAAAGAGGATGCTGACGAGAAACTGGTGAAGAACATCTTCATGCAGTACTGATCAATCTAGCTGAAGAAGAGCTAAGGAATTTTGCAGACACTAACGAATAGTGAGCACAACATCACTTAGCAGAAAGTATGGAGCACAAAAGAATTGAATTGATGCATTAATCAGAGAGGTAATGTACTTAAATAGATCTAAAAATTAGAAATTCAAGTTGTATTAGAAACATGTCATTTTGTTTCAGTTTAACCATTGAAGCATCAAGTCTCTTAACAGAGCAGGACTTAACAATCTTCTATATATTGAGGTACATCCCAAGGAGTGCCAAAAAGGTTGATTCATAAAAGTAGCATTGGATATGCCTGATGCCTATTGACGGTCTAAGAGAGAGGCTGATTCAAGGATGGCACCATTAGATGCCTGATATTTGTAAAACCCTCTAAAGAGGTCACACCTAATAGTGTGTTTGTATCCTTTAATAGGGTCAGCTCTTAATAGGGCTCACTTCAGAAGAGTGAAAATTTGGGGTACTGGTCCTAGTGTTTTTTTCCCTTAACAGGGTTTCCACGTTAAAATCCATGTGTTATGTGTGTATGGATTATTACTTTACTGTTTTAAAATTTACATATGTATTTCTAGATTTATCGGTATACTCTGCACATTTACTATATTTTGATAAATAGTTTTACTGCCTATCGGTAATCAAGGAGAACAAGGATAGACAAGGTAAATCGATAGATAGTTAATCATTATAAGTATCTCATAGCATGTATCTAGTAGGGACATAACAATCTAAGGTTTATTTGATTGGTGGTTAAGATAAGGATAGATTTTGAGGCCACTGATTTACCCCCCCCCCCTCTCAGTTATTTCTAACACTATAATCATCTCATGTTCTTCCATATAAATTGACCACAACTTTTTCTTAAATGGTCTCCCATGATATCTTGATAGCTTTATATTAGTTTCCAAAAGAAAATGCGAGTAGTGTATAATCTTCTTATGTTTTGCATAGTCTTCAAATGCAGGTAAACCATTCTTCCTTCTTAGGTATTTTTGTAACCAGGTGCCAACAACCACCACTGAACTTGTAGGATAATGAAAGCAATCATCATCTTCTCTAGGTTGTACTAACTTATGTTTGGTCTCAACACTTCTAGCAAACCAATACCATGTTTCCTCTTCATTGTTCTCAGGTGCAACAACAACATACACATGTCCTGCAAATTGAAATATAAATTGACAATAATTAAATTACCATATATTTTAATTGCAAAAAAAAACTTATACCAATATTTG
>MU227294.1:1901960-1917847 GCA_018584345.1 Thuja plicata
ACTCTGGGAAACCTTTTATCATTCTGAATCTCTGGGAGAAGCGAGTTGAAGTAACCAGCTATCCCCCTTGAAAATAGTCACCTCTCCCAACCGAGCCCCGCACCGTCGTGACCCGACACCCAGGTGCTTGAAGGCCCGGAGGATTTATCTCCCCCGGACAACCTTTTCAGGCGGAGTTGGCCGATCTCTCCAGAGTCCGGTGACAACTTATGACTGTTGGCGGACCCGGTCCACAAAACCCCGTCAACACCAGGTAACACAACCTCATCTAAAAATGTATTATAAAATTTAGTTTGTGTTGTGTCTAATAAGTATTTTGGATGAGGATCAAAAAATTTACACCCCACTCTTAATTTCAAAACATCACTCGCATTAGATGAAACCCTTGTATTACCATGCCAATACTTTTCAAGTAATGATTTGATTTTAGGACTCAATTTCATGTCAGATCGTGGGATTCTACCACTAAAACTCCAACATTGGTTAATTGGATCATTTTTCAATAGTTGATCTTCTCCTTGCTGCTCTTACCAATGTTGTAGGATGCATGTTTAAAATTCCACTAATTATTTTAACCAACTTTTTATCCAAACTATTTTTATTGACTATAGCAATTGTTATGACTCGTCGTGTTGCATTGCTATCTTTTGATCGACTCATTTTTCCAATAGATTGGATGGCAATAGAAACAATAGATATAACATGTTTAACAGATGAATCTTTTATATTTTTTTCACTTTAATGCCTAGTCTTTTCATTACTTTTCTTATTTTCCACATTCTTATCAATTGAATCACAAGTTGACATTGAAATGTTAATTTTTCCCGATAGAAAAATTCTTTGTATATTTTATTAGCATATTTTGCTATCTGCCTTGAAGAAAGCTTACGAGAAAGACCATTCAAAATATTACTTTCAATATGTAAAAATTATTCTTCATTTTCATTTAGGAAAGGAATTTCATTGCTCTTTGCATCAACATTAGGAAGATTTTCATTTGCATCAACATTAGGAGGATTTTCATTTGCATTGATAAAAGGATTTTCATTTTCAATGACATTAGGAGGATTTTCATTTGCATCAACAACATGATTTTTATTTTTAACAACATTAAGAATATTTTCGTTCGCAACAACAAAATGCTCTTCATTTTCAAAAACAATAGGGGGATTTTCATTTTCAAATTCTCTAAGTTGAAAAATATGATTGGGCCTCATTGATTCAATTTCATCTCTAGAAGATGCAAGTAATAAGTCTCTATAAATATTATCATCTATTATCATAGGTTGAGTATCATTCAATGGTGAAGTCAAAGACGTACCCGGAACATCACTACAAGGTGAATTCAACGACATGCTTGCATTCACCTCTTTCATATTTGCATCTTTTGCATCCATTGTATGTCCCATAGTATCTTTAATGTTTGACTCTTCAATTGTTGTAGATCCAGAAGCTTCATTTCTATTCATTTCGCACATCCTCATTCTTCTATCTCTTTGACATTTAGCCTCTTTCTCTTTCTCCACTTGAATTTCCTCATCAGTCATAACCCTCCTTTGTTTCTTCTTTTGACGTTGTTTACATACCATGATTAATAATTGAAATTAATCACAACAGTGTCTTCAATAGTTTAAACTTGCAAAATATTGTTCAATATGATCCCACTAATTGATGCCTTCAAATGGAGAATATAATAGTCAATAAACAATGCAAAAATTGTCCAAAACCTGCACAAGCGATCGCTGTCGACCGTACTTTGAGTACAAGATTGTTGATGCAGTAAAAAAACATAGTAGATTTTAAAAAAATGGTCAAATATGAGACAGGGTGACATTATGAAATGGGGTGACATTTCAAAAATGAAACATCACCCCATTTCATAACATCACCCCGTATTTTTTTAAACCAATTTCCAACGGCTATGAAATGAGATGAGGTGGCGTTATGAAACGGGGTGACGTTTCATTTTTAAAACATCACCCTGTGTTATAACATGACCCCATGTTTTAAAATTGAAATTTTCCCTGCCAAAATTAGTTCAGGTTTAACTTTGGGAAAGGCTTGGTCAACCGACCCTTGGCTTTGGATCTGATTTGACCTCAATGTTGAAGGCCATGTCCATATGCAGGTACAAAACTCACTTTGGCCACAAATTGGATTGGGTTTTCTAAGGAATTTTTTTATGAAAAAAAAACCCAGTATAGATCAGACAATGAACATTCATAATATGTAATTTTTTTATTAAATTTGATTAATATTTCTATTTTTCAATCATTTTGTACTAAAACAGGTCTATAGAAAAGAGAATACAAGATTTTTTATAATTTTAATAACTTTTTTATTTTAAAGTTTATTGAAAAATAAATTATATGACATCAAAATAAACATAATTCTACACACTTTAAAAAAAAAAATTAAAAAATCATATGTTTAGGGAAAATTATGCTTGCTGTACACAAGAGGTTTTATAAACAACGATTGAGCCCAATATATAATTAATAAAAAAATATATTTAACATAAAAATACGGAAAAATATTCTCATCAATATTAAATGTGTTACTTACCATTTCCCAAAAGGGTTTAGATAAATAGTTTCATTTGAGTCTGATTTCGCTTGTCGTACACACGCATGGTATAGTCCTAAAAGAGTGACTTTTAAAGTGAGGGTTTTAGTAATCCCTATTGCGATTTGAAATTTATCATCTGGGTATTTTAAAAAATAACATATTTGGAAAGTAGACTTCGAATCCTAAAATTTTATATTAGTGACTTTTTGGAATATTTCATGTCTAATTTCCTCAAATCTTTAGGTCAAATATGATGAATTTGAAAAAAATAGGAAAAATAGTTCCACTTTTTGGCCAAAAAGTGGACTCAACTTCTTGCTGGCACCCTACAGTGATACTGTGATCAGTTTAATATAAAAACTATTACAACTAAGAGTAATGGTATATCAAAAATAACTAATACAAGTAACTATGTCTGTCTATTCAAATTGTGCCTCTTGGTCAGAATTAGCTTCACTAGAATCTGGGGAGACTGCATTGTACCTATGATCTAATGGGATCAGTACCCCATGTCCTTTACTCTCTTTGGTTGCTACGTACTATCCTTCCACTGTCTAGATTGTTTCAACTGATGAATGAATTCAGCAAGAGTGAACTCAACCTTCATAGTGGTGTATCCATGTGCTATGTATTCCTTATCAATAGTAGTCTTCTCGTCCCTTGGGATTTGAAGGAATTTTCTCTCCTTCATCTCAATCATCGTGGTGAGTCGGTGACCTACATGGAAATATCAAGATAAATGAGCCTCCTACGAGACTCAAACAGGTTCTTATCCTTTCCTACAAGCACATCATTATTCTGAGACTTCCAAATAATCCATAATAACAAAAGATGAGAAAGTGTTACAAAATCTTTTGTTGCTAATATCTCCTGAGATTATATTTAAAGTATTGAAATGAAAATTGAAAGTAAGGCCAAACATTTTCCAAACTTCAAAGGCAAAGAGACACTCAAGAAAAACATGCATCATTGACTCTTGGTGTTTTCAGACTGTACATAGGTTAAGCTCACCCCCAGGTTTCTTAAAGGGTAGTTTATGCAGGAGTTTCCCTAGAAAGAAGGTAATTTTGGGTTCCAAAGTTCTACTTCATAAGAGTGTATTGTATTTGTTCCATTCAGAATGTTGAGCTTCAAGATGCCATCTAGAGTTGACATGAGAAAAAAATATCTAGGCTGGATGTAAGAAGGTGGTAGATGTATCTAGATTGCACAAGGTGGAGGGGAGTGTTATCAGGCCAAGAGAGTTGGAAGGAGTAGCAGTTAGGTAGGAAGACAACCACTAAAGGATCCTAAGCTATTAAGGGAAGCAGAAAGGAGGGAGTATGTTCTCCACTAAGACTTGGCAATATTAAAATATGTTTCAATTTGCTCCCAAGAAATTAGTTTCCCCGTTGTAGAATATCATTGAAGGTATTAATGCATTTTTCTAACCACTTTTTTGTTGAACATCCTTGTAGTAGTGCCAAGGGCTTATTGCCATGTTTGAGACTCCACCATATTTATTTCTTACCATAGATTATTCCATTACTTTAAGTTGGACCGATATTACTCAAAAATTACTTCACAAATTTCCAGCTCTTCCAAATGTTTTTGAAAACATTGGATCCTTGTACTACCACAATGGTTTCAATTGTAAGAAGATTAGTGAAGAAAAGGTTGCTCCAAGATTTGGAGTTTCTAGGATGATCCTCAGACAAATTACTAATAACTAAGACTTTCCAAGGTTCCTCCCATGTGGCTTCCTTTGAAATCCATTTAACAGCTAAGGCTATACCTTGAGTTTTGAGATCCTTAAGGGAAATATCACTCCAAGCTTTCTCTCTAGTACACCACTCCCATGGAACTACATGCATCCTTTTGTTACCCCTACCATATGAATAGAGAAAGTCTGATAAATTTCTAGATACAGTTGAATTGTTGTTGATTAAATAGGGCCAGGCAGAGGAGAAGTAAATTGGATAGGAGGATAGAATTTTCTGACAAACTTGGAATTTACCAGGGAGTGAGAGGAGGTTGTTATCCCATTCGTTCAAATTTTTAACAATCTTTTCCTTGACCCAACACCACATCACATTAATATTGGGGTTGACAGCTAATGGAATACCCAGATATCTGACTACATGGTCCGGATCACCCCATTAAAATTCAAAATTTCCCCACCAAGTTGGGGGATTTTGGTCCCAACCTAACATAATAGATTTGGAAAGGGATATTTTACTACCAGAGGCTAAACAAAATAGTTCCAGTTTGGTCATGAAATTGTTCATGTTGTTCTCATCAAGGTATAAGAGGATGGAGGTGTCATCAAAAAATTGAATGTTAGAGACTTCTTGATAATTAGGAAGGAAAATAACTCTCACTTTTGGGGAAAGAGAATCATCCCTAAGGAGGAAATGGAGGGATTCTGCAACAATGAAAACTAGGGAAGGGGAAAGGGGAAAACCTTGCATGATAGATCTAGATAGCACAAGAAACTCAGATCTGACTCCATTGACTTCTACTACCACCCTAGCTCCTTGGAGAAGAGTATACACCATTTTCCAAAAGTGGGGTGGGAATACTTGTGCTTCCAGCATCATCAAAATATATTTCCATTCAATCCGATCATAGGCTTTCTCATAATCAATGAGAAACATAGCACCTTGTTATCTAGATACTTTGGCCCATTCCAGTGATTCCTGATAGGTAATAAGGTTTTATAATATGTACCTCCCCTTTAAAAGTCTAGTTTGAATGTTGTTAACCAAATTAGGAAGCAAACTCTCAATTCTAAGGGCTAGTTCTTTTTCTAGAACATTGTATACAACATTAAGGAGGGTAATGGGGCTTTAGTTCTTAATAAGAAGTATGTCTCCTTATTTAAGAATCAGTTTGATAAGGCCAGCATTAATATCAGTTCCAAGAGTACTTGTTGCAATTCTCTAATTATATACGTTGAGTAGGATTCTACAAATGCAGTCTATATTGGTCTTAAAAAATTCAACTGATATTCCATCAGGTCCACGGGCCTTATCATTGGCCATTTTAAAAATACAATTTTTTATTTCATCTTCTAAGAACTCTTTGTATATCACTATTGCATCTTCCTCTATCACCTTCTTAGGAATGGTTTCTCTTGTCTTTTATCTAGCAGATTCCATGGGGATTCCAACATCTTCTAAGGCAAACAAATTCCTATAGAACTTAGAGAAGGTCTCCACTATCTCCTCTTCAGATGTGATAGCCTGGTCTTGATCCCTGATACAATTAATCATATTTCTTTCTTACTTCTTATTTAGAGTGTGAAATAAAAAATTCGATCCTCTGTCCCCAAAATTAAGCCAGTTGATTCTGGCTCTAACTCTAGCACCTCTCGTCCTAGCATTCTGTAGTTTATTTAGAGAATCTCTACAAAGCGTCACCTTGTCTAATAAAATTGTGTTAGAGGGGGAGCCCTGGATAAGAATTTCAGATTCTTTTAGGGCTTGAACTAATCTGTACCCTTCCCCTCTAGCATCTTAAGCTCATTTTTTACCTATATCCTTAAGCATCTTTTTCAAGACTCCGTAGTGATGCAGTACTAGTCTTTCTCCTTAGACCTCTTCTAGGGTCTCTTAGGTCAATCAATGACCTACTAGGGTTCTTCTACTAACCCTAGGCTCATTAGGTATCTTATCACAAGATCCTAATTCCTTCAACTAGTAAACACCAAAAAAGTAGAACTCACAACTTTTGCAAACCTCATACTAGACCCAAATTGGTCTTTCTTGCCCCATTTGTACAATCTGATCCAAATGGATTCCAATCTTCACCAAATTGAAAAGGCAGCATATAAATATTTCAACAGGACCAATTCCAACCTCCACAAACTCACTTTGCTTCCAAAACACAAACAAGCTCCAAGAACTTATGCAATTACCTCCAAAATAGGGCTACAAGCAATTAGCCCTATTTGGTCACCTTTTCTGCATTATCTTGGAAAAATGTCATAACAAGTGCTGAATAGGCTTAGGATCTAGACACCCTTTTTAGAGACACTAGATATTTTCTAGGTCTTAGGCCTCAGAACTATCTTTATAGTCCTTCCTACTTTCATGCCTAAAATTCAAGGTTTTAGGCCTCCTTTACTGTCTGCACAAGAAATGAACTTTCTTGGCCAACAAGATAACTCCTCACAACTTATCCTCTTGTTTTGGGGTCCTCCTTGGACTCTTCTACCTTCCCACTTCCATTTATTGAAGCTATGGATGCTTTCAATCCCTCTAGCTAGCTCTGCAATCACTGATGATCCCTAGCCATGTCACTCTGGCTCGCCTATGGCAGCATCTTAAAAATAGCTACCACCACTTCCAGGGACCATCCTTCTATGTAAAAAATGTACATGGAGTCCTATTTCATAATACAAGAGCCCAAGCCAAAGCCACGGTGGAAAAGAAAGCTAAGACTCCATTTGCAAGCAGTGCTCAAACAAGACTAGCGACTAGGCTGAACTTTAAAGATTTTAAACAAACACTTAAAATTATTGAATCTACCAATCTAAAACCACAAGAAGTTTAGAGATAACCTAAATTACATGAAACAATTCTTACAGAAACATTCTCAATCCATTACACTACCCGATCACCTTGAAACACACAAATATACACTGTTATTGCTTAACACAGTCCGTACATGAAATTTCACAAACTTTCCAACCCTTCAAAAATATAGAGGATGGTATTATATAGATGACCCAAACACTAAATGGTTGTTTTTATAAATTTAACCAACCAATTTCATCAAATATGCCAATATGTCATAAAAGTTGTCAATGTTGTCAATGACAACATTGACAACTTTTGGCAACTTTTGGGTTTGATTGCCAAACTTGGTCAAACCCTATCCAAAATTGTCCAATCCACTAAATATGATGAAACAACATAAAAAAGGACCTCTATTCCCTCTCTTGACTCATTTTTCCACAAGATTCAAAAATTCCCTAATTGGGCCTAAATGGACCTAAGGGTCACCAAGGGACTGATAAGACCTAACCTCCTACAAACACTTGACACACTAGGACTCTTGGTCCCTTTATTCACCTAGTGGTCATGCTAGAACCACTACAAGCCAAAAAAAAGAAAGAGAAAACCCTAGGTTATATTTCCACAACTAGCCTACCTGGGTGCTCCTGCACCATACTCCCCCAAAAGGAGAAGTCATGTCACTCCTGTGGATAGTAGCTCCTCTGAGATGCCCAACTTCTTAAAATCTATCTCTGCAATCCATGAAGCCTCTAACTCTGGTCTACCCTTCCACTAAATCAAATTCTCCATGTAGACTTTGTGTCTAGTGGTCTTCTTGACCCGGGAGTCGAGGACTTTATCAGCCACCATAGGAAACTTTTGAGGTAAGGCAGTAACCTCCACATCAGCACTGACCCCTTGGCTGGTTGGATTGATATCCTTCAACTATCCTCTAAACTCTATTAGGTCTTGAACATTGAATATGGGAGAGATGCTCAAATTTGATTGTAAGTCTACCCTATATGAATTAGCTCCATATTTTGCTAAGATCTTGCATGGTCCCACCCTTTTCATCTGAAGCTTGGTAGGGACACCCTTCTAGAGTCTAGATTTGTTTAACTAGACCATCACATAGTCCCCCACTTCAAACTGAACATCCCTCGTTTTCTCATCAACCTTGGCTTTCAACTTAAGTTGACTGTCATGTACTTGCTTCTTTACCTGATCTTGTATCTCCTTCATGGTAGAGGTGAATTCTTCTGCATGACCACTTCTGTACTTGATTCCACCAAGATCCCTGAGCTCACAAACACCCCTAGGATGCATGCCATAAACCACCTCAAATGGACTCTTTCCTTTCATCCTATTCTTGCTATCATTGTAAGCATATTCTTCTTGAGGAATGACCACATCCCAAGTCTGTCCATATTCCTTAGTTAGGCACCTCAAAAAGTTACCTAGTACTCTATTGACCACCTTAGTTTGGCCATCAGTCTGAGGGTGGTAAGTTGAGCCAGAATATAGGTTAGTACCTAGCCTTCTCCACAAAGTTCTCCAAAAATGACTCATAAATTTTACATCTCTATCAGAGACTATGCTCAAAGGGAGACCATGAATCCTTACTATTTCTTTGAAAAACAAATAAGCTATGTGGCTAGCATCATTAGTAGTTCTACATGGAATGAAATGTCCCATTTTACTAAACCTATCAACAACTACATAAATGCTATCATACCCCTATTTAGTTTTGGGTAACCCCACAATGAAATCCATACTTACACACTCCCATGGTCTATTAGGGACAGGTAGAGGCTGATACAACCCTGCATTACTCATTCCTCCTTTTGCCTTCATGCAAACAACACATTTCTCTACATACTTGGTAACATCCTTCACCAATTTTGGCCAATGGTAGAACCTTTGGACCAATTCTAAGGTCTTGTCCTTACCAAAATGACCACTTAGAGAGCCATTATGCTTCTCTTGGATGAGGTTCATCATCATTGACCCTTTGGGTACACAAAACTGATTGCCTTTAAACAACAATCCATTCTGTAAAGTGTAATCAAAGAACTTGCTATGAAAATGATTCTCAAAGTCAACACATACCTTATAGGCCTCACCAAAATCCTCATCTAATTTGTATAGGTCTCTGAAACTCTCAATCCCAATACTATTCAAGTGGACTTCTTGCACTATTAACAATCTCCTCCTCAAAGCATCTGCCACCTTTTTGAGTTGACCATTCTTGTGTTTGATAGTAAAAGTGAATGCCTACAAGTATTCCATCCACTTTAAATGCCTATTACTTAGCTTTTCTTATGTGTTAATGTAGCTAAGGGCCTAATTATCTGTAAATACCACAAACTCTTTAGGAAATAGATAATGCCTCCATTTCCTCAAAGATTGGACTAGAGCATAGAGCTCTAAGTCATAAGAAGAATATTTCTTCTTGGCCTCATTTAATTTTTCACTAAAGAAGGCAATATGTCTGCCCTCTTGACTTAACACACCCCCTACTACCATTCCACTAGCATCACACTCAGTGGTAAATAACTTATCAAAGCTTGGCAACTATAGGATAGGTTTAGTAGCCACTTGTCTTTTCAACATTTCAAAATATTTTTTAGCTTCCAAAGTCCATCTGAACTTAGTTTTGAACCCACCCTTAATGGTATCCATTAATGGAGCACATATCCCACTGAATTTCCTAATAAAATTTCTATAAAATTGGGCAAGTCCATGAAAACTCCTTACCTCAGTCACTATGGTAAGTGGAGGCCAGTTCAAAATTGCAGAAACTTTGTCTTTGTCCATCTTCAAAGACCCCTTGGACACCACAAAGCCCAAGTAGACTAGTTCTTGTTTAAAGAACTCACACTTCTCAAGATTAATGGCCAACTTCTCTTCATGTAACCTCTTTAATACTGCCTCCACATGTCTGACATGTTCCTCTCTTGGCTTACTGAAAATTAGTATATCATCAAGGTATACCACCACAAAATTTCTAGTGAAATCCTTGACCACCTCATTCATGAGCCTCATGAATGTGCTTGGAGCATTAGAGAGGCCAAATGGCATCACAAGCCACTCATATAACCCATCTGTGGTTTTGAATGTCATTTTCCATCCATCACCTTCCTTCACCCTCATTTGGTGATAACCACTTTTCAAATCTAGCTTTGTGAAATACATTACCCCACCTAGGAAATCCATAAGATCCTCTATCCTTGGGATTGGGAATCTTTACCTTATTGTGATCCTATTTATAGCCCTTGATTATGTGCATAATCTCCACTTTCCCCCCTTCTTTGATGCTAAAAAAACTGGGACTGCACATGGGCTAATGTTGTTCTTGATCAAGCCTTGATCCAAGAGTTCTAGTTCTTGTACTTGTCTTGCTACCTCCAAGTTCTGATCTGGAGTCAACTTATATGCTTCTTTATTGGGAAAGGATGCCCCTGGTACAAAGTCTATTTGATGTCTTATAACCCTCTTAGGTGGTAGGGTTGTAGGAGTGCCATCACTCACAATTTCCTTATATTTCTCAAGTAATTCTTGCACTTCCTTTGGTAGTGGTTCCCTTACTGGTGTCTCCTCCTCCTTAGGTCTTAACACAATATCATAACCTTCTCCCTCATCATCTTTGATGTCCCTCACAAACTCCTTACCACTACATAACATAACATTAGGAGTCTTACTCTGTAGTTCCTCATCTTCTAACAAAGAATGAATTTTGAAGGTCTTTCCTCCTTTCTTAAATGTAATGGAGTTCTCCTTCCCATCATATACTGCTCCATTGTAAAACTGCCAAGGCCTCCCAAGAAGAAAATGGCAAGCATCCATTGGGAGGATGTCACAAAGAAATCTGTCCTTGTATCCTACTATGGAGAATTCTACCCATGTTTTCTCATTGACCAAGACACTCTGGCCTTTGATGAGCCATGTCACCTTATAAGGGTTCACATGGGGTATTTTGGCTAGCTTAAGCTTCACCACTACCTCCTCTGAAATCATGTTGTTTGCAGATCCAGAATCAACAATCACCTTACACACTTTTCCAAGAATCTTACATCTGATTCTAAAAAGTGCCCTCCTATGTTTAGGCTCATCCTTGATTGGCTGCCTTATTAAGACCCTTCTAAACATTAGGTTCTCACCCATTTCTGAATCTAGATGATCCACCTCTCGAGTCTTGACACTAGAATTATCCTCATGTGCATATGGTACTCTTTTGTCATAGTTTTCTATAGAGGGTTTATCAGGATATCTGTAAGCTAGATGCCCTAGTTTCCCATAATAATAACACTTCATAGTGGCAAAGTAGGATCCACTCCTACCTCCTCTTCCTCTGTTAGAACCCCCATTGTTACCCCTACCTCTATTATAGACTCCTCTTGAATTGTTCTCAGTCTGCTACTCTGTCAACCTATTTTCTCCTTGGGATCTTTGTTCACTACCCCTTCCTTGGTAGCCCCCTCTTTGACCCCTTTGTTCTCTTCCTTTTCCTCTATTATTATTATTATTCTTTAAACTAGAATCCCCTTTCTTCTTATTCTTCTCTTCCACCTTTAGAGCTAACCGATGACACTTTTGGATGGTGGTAGGTGTCCATAGGCTTAGCTCCTCTTGGATATTCCACTTCAACCCACCCACCCAAGTACCTAGCCACTTTTATTGGCTCTTCTTCTTGCAACTTAGACCTTAAACATAGTCTTTGGATTTCCTCAGTATATGAGTCCACATCTAGGTCTTTCTGCTTCAAGTTTTGTCTCTTCCTATGGAGCTGTATTTCATAGTCCTCTGGAAGATAACTCTCCTTCAATTTGGTTACCATAGCATTCCAATTTTCTATTAGTTTCTTTCCCATGCTTACCCTCTCATCCTTAAGGTATTTCCACGAAGTCAAAGCTGACCCTCTGAGTCTAGACTTGGCCACCTTAACCCTTTGGGCCTCACTTATCCCTTCACATTCAAAATGATTTTCCATTGCTTCAATCCAGTCCATGACTGCCTCAATATCTATCTTTCCTCTGAATAAAGGTATCCCTTCCAAAGATTTGCCACTTAGTGCCTTTATGGCCTTTAAAAAATTTTCCTCATTCAACATTGGGTCAGGTTCATGAATGTAATCTTCTTCCTCCATCTTCTTCTTACCCTTACTACTGGATTCTGCTTCATATTCTTTCTCCCTAGTAGCATCTACTAGTTCTTCCATCTTTACTCTCATTGCTTCCAAAGTACTCTCAAGGAGTCTGTTTTTCCCCTTTTTCTCCTCCATATCCTTGGCTAGTTCTGCATTTGTCACCATCTTTATAAAACCACAAGATTCCACCTCTGAGATAAACCAACTTCCCCAAGTTTCTCAACTTGCTCTGATACCACTCTGATGTAGTACTAGTCTTGCTCCTTAGACCTCTTCTAGGGTTTCTTAGGTCAATCACCAACCTACTAGGGTTCTTCTACTAACACTAGAATCATTAGGTATCTTACCACAAGATCCTAATTCCTTCAACTAGTAAACACCACCAAAGTAGAGCTCACAACTTTTGCAAACCTCATACTAGACCCAAATTGGTCTTTCTTGCCCCATTTGTACAATCTGGTCCAAATGGATTCCAATATTCACCAAATTGAAAAGGCAGCATATAAATATTTCAACAGGACCAATTCCAACCTCCACAAACTCACTTTTCTTCCAAAACACAAACGAGCTCCAAGAACTTATGCAATTACCTCCAAAATAGGCCTACAAGCAATTAGCCCTATTTGGTCACCTTTTCTGCATTATCTTAAAAAAATGTCTTAATAAGTGCTAAATAGGCTTAGGATCTAGACACCCTTTTTAGAGACACTAGATATTTTCTAGGTCTTAGGTCTCAGAAGTGTCCGTACAGTCCTTCCTACTTTCATGCCTAAAATTTAGGGTTTTAGGCCTCCTTTATTGTTTGCACACAAAATGAACTTTCTTGGCCAACAAGATAACTCCTCACAACTTCTCCTCTTGGTTGGGGGTCCTCCTCTAAATCTTCTACCTTCACACTTCCACTGATTGAAGCTATGGATGCTTTCAATCCCTCTAGCTAGCTCTGTAATCATTGATGATCCCTAGCCATGCCACTCTGGCTCACCTAGGGCATCATCTTAAAAATAGCTTCCACCACTTCCAAGGCCCATCCTACTATGTACCCAATGTACATGGAGTCCACTTTCATAATCTAAGAGCTCGGGCCAAAGCCACGGTGGAAAAGAAAGCTACGACTCCATTTGTAAGCAGTGCTCAAACAAGACCAGTGACTGGACTAAACTTTAAAGATTTTAAACAAACACTTAAAATTATTGAATCTACCCATCTAAAACCACAAGAAGTTCAGAGATAACCTACATTACATGAAACAACTCTTACAGGAACATTCTCAATCCATTACACTACCTGATCACCTTGAAACACACAAATATTCGCTATTATTGCTTAACACAGTCCGTACATGAAATTTCACAAACTTGCCAACCCTTCAAAAATCCCAAGGATGGTCTTATATAGATGAACCAATCACTAAATGGTCATTTTCAGATAGTTAATCAATCAATTTCATTGAAGATGGCAATATGTCATAAAAGTTGTCAATGTTGTCAATGACAACATTGACAACTTTTGGCAACTTTTGGGTTTGATTGCCAAACTTGGTCAAACCCTATCCAAACTTGTCCAATCCACTAAATATGATGAAAAAACATCAAAAAGGACCTCTATTCCCTCTCTTGACTCATTTTTCCACAAGATGCCAAAATTACCTAATTGGGCCTAAATGGGCCTAAGGGTCACCAAGGGACTGATAAGACCTAACCTCCTACAAACACTTCACACACTAGGACTCTTGGTCCCTTTATTCACCTAGTGGTCTAGCTAGAACCAATACAAGCCAAAACAAAGAAAGAGAAAACCCGAGGTTATATTTCCACAACTAGCCTACCTTGGTGCTCTTGCACTACATAGTCTGGGCCCATCTAGCAGCCTCAGATTAATGATGGTTAATCTGATTGTTATACCAGGAAATGATTTTGATAGCTGCCTGCACATCTTCATCTTTATGAAGAGAGAAATTTAGGGAAAAAACTTGTTTCTTACTTGTCATACTTCCATGATCTAGGATCAAATAGATGGAGGAGATAATAGGATGATGTTTAGAGAGTGTGAAAGGGAAGACCTTTACACAATTATCATTAGGAGGAGGAGGGAAACTAAAGAACTATTTGTTTAAGTAGAATCTTCCCAATCTAGAGTAGATCCTTCTATCTCCTTTCTGATTGTTGGACCATGTATACCACACCCCTTTATATTCCCCCTTCTTTTCTTCTAAGGGGTCAAATAAATTCAATTTTTTCACCAACCTACTCCAATAGAGAGGTTCATTACCTTTCCATTAAAACTTTAGTCCTCCCAGTTTATCTTGCACCCTTTTTATCATATTGAAATCACCAGCTAGCATCCAAGGCATATTGTAAAGATCAGAAATCCATTTCTAGAGATTAATCCTCTCATTATAATCATTGGGGGCATAAATTGAGAAAACCCCAAATTCAGAATCATCAACCTTGAATTTGACCCATACTACCCTATTGCAAGGAGAAACACCCCATTCTTGAACAACCTTCCTCCAAACTAAACCTATCAAGATAGAGTTCCCACCTTTACCCCTAAGGTGTTTAGTAGAATAGGCAATTACAACTTTCCAGATGCATTTTATGGCAATATCAAGTGCAAAACCAACTGCCTTCACCTCTTGAAGCATGAGTATATCCATATTCTTGTGAAAATTAAGAAGCCTCTTAACCACATATATCATGTTAGAGGTTTCCAAACCTCTAACATTCCAAGATGCACAGTTTAATATCATGAGTAAGCCCTATTTGTTAGTTTCCATGGGGATCCAAAATCCTTTGAAGCATTGGGGAATATCATTCCTTAGGTTCTTGGATGGTTTAGGGTTTCCATTGAGGAGAGGAGGTTTGTCTCTTTTCCTCTTTATATTGACCACGTCAAAAAATTCTAAAGGGTCTTTCTTGAGAGGCTTGCTAATCTTTTTGCGTACCTTGCCTGGGTCAGTGGCAAAAACAAAATTTTCCACAACGTTATTAGAAGCTCCATCTTGAACTTTACCAATCTCCTCTTCCTCCAACTAAAGATCCATCCTTTGATCATACTCCATTTCTTCTCTATCCTTAGGTAGGATAGATTTATCTATTGTCCACCTCAACCCAGGCTCATATTTCCATTGATCAAGCGGGGGTGGAAGGGGAGTGGGTGAAGGGATAACCACACCAGAGAACTCATTAAGTTTATCATTAAGTTCCTTACTAGAAGATGAGGAGAGCCCCCTAATAAATAATTTTTGGCTTCTCCTAATAGTATATATATTATATAATATCTATACGTAAGTCGAGAGTTCTCGAGGCTTTAATTTTATGTAGTTATATATTTTATTTTATATAATCTAAATTACCAAATTCATTTCAAAATTAAATATTATGTTACATTTAATATTATATATTATATAACTTAGAATAATTTTTCTATATAATCATTAAAATATTATATATATATATATGAAGGAACTAGAACTTCTACTATAGTGGTGGTCTGTTTCTCCAATGGGATGCCGACAAGGAGCTAGTTTGGGTGCTGCTGACAGTGGTTGTCAAATAGGGTAGTAACCCAATTTTATTTATACTTGTTGGCTTTCTACCTTCACCGCTGGTGGTAGATCAACTAAAACTCGATATGGAATTGGAAGGTATATATATATATATGTATATATACATATATATATATATGTA
>MU227295.1:23834-35250 GCA_018584345.1 Thuja plicata
AATTTTAGGGATTCTATACTTATTTATAAACCTCAACTTTCACTTGGTAAGCCCATTTAAAATATTGCATTATAAAAGACTTGCAAGCTTATTTTTTAAAATTTAACAATACCTCCTCTAAAATGCACACATACACAAAACTAGTGAATAGTAATCGAATATATGTTTGACCCTTCAAGTTCTTGCATAGGTTACATTCAACAACCACAAAGATCTCGATTCTTAATCCTATGGAAAATTGATAAATGAAAATGTCCAACAACCGCAAAGATTTAAGATTTGGGGGTTTTCCAGATCAAGCTAAAGAAAATGATAAATTACAAAACAAATAAAGAAGAACTGGAATTCATAGTAGATGGGTGTTGGAGACTTTTACTCACCTTGTGATGAAGCCAAGAACTGGTTTCTCACCTTCAAAATTTGAAAAACCTATTACCAAGATCAATGAAAACGTATATGAGGTTATTCAAATTGAAAAATACAGTTTGAACAACCGTCAATGTATAAAGGGTACGCAAACAATCTTAGCGGTAAAATGGTTAACAAACCTCAGATATAGTAAAAGTTGGGAATCAAAAATTGTAAAACAGGATGTGTCCTCAAACTCATGAACAAGCAACGATGGTAAGCAACATCGTGTCATCTAAATCATGGGCGACATATCCTTGGCAAGAAGGTGAGTGGTTGTGTTACCGGGGAAAACCATGCTCATCATTAGGGCCCTCTTCTGCTCGCATGCACAACTCGATGACAAATGAGTTTTTTTTTTTGTTTATAATCAAGAGGATGTCACAATTACGATGGTATCGTCACTATTATGATAGCATCAGGGGCACTAGAAAAAGAAACAAAAATCACACACAAATGGTAGCATCATCGCAAATTGGCATCAAAATTTGACCCCAAATGTTGTAGTGACCTCTCATGAGGTCCAAGATATGAGCCTCAGAAGATCATTGCCCAATTATTTCTAGTGCACCTTGGAGACACTTTAGTTAGGTGTGGTCAGGAATGTTCTAGAGTGACTCCATGGAAAAAATAGGATTGTCACTAGTGTTTACCTGATCAACCAGAGCTAATGGCATAGGCACTCAATGCTAGGACTAACGGTTTGATAGATACCCAATGGTGGAACTTTTAATTGAGCATCATTGCAAGTTTGGGCATCAAGCGTGATTTCCCTTCCAAATTAAAATGAAGTCGAATCCCCCATAATCTAGAGAGGTTATTATAGTTCTCGGTGACATGGTCCTGTACCACCTGACGGTTTTCTCATACCTCTCACGAGGTCTGAGATACAAGCCTAAGAATATTTTAGTGCAATCGAGCTTAGTGCACTTTGGAGACACTTCGGTTCGGCGAAAATCTAGTGTGTTTTCCATTTTTTATAATTTGGTCTACAGTACATTTTACGTGGAGGATAGTCGCATCCAATATTTTATATACAATTTGTATACAATTTTAAAATACAGAGAACTCATTGTCTAGTGAGTGAAGTGAAGTCATAGCACAACATAAATACAAAGGACTCATTGTCTAATGAGTGAAGTCAAGCATAACACAACTATGAAGGACTCATTGTCTAATGAGTGAAGTCATAGCATAACATTTCCAATATATATTAAATTTAAAATAAGATTTAATATATGTGAACATAAAATATTTAAGCTATATAAGAGGAAATAAAATAAGATTAAAATATAAAGGACAAGACTATTTAGTTCAACATTAAGCAATGTAAGAAATTATACAATAATTATATAATATATTTAGTTCTAATTTTTTAAAGGTGTGAGTAGAGTTTTCTCGATTAAAAAATAAATCTATAAGACATATATGTCCATTACCATGCAAGCATGTGTGAAAAATTTGTTGACACTTAAAATTAGGAAATGATGAACAATGTTTTTGAATGCAGGGAAAAATAGGTTTTGAATGGGGACTCGAAACCCCTTACAAGATAGAATAAAAGTTTAAGCATTGAAGCGCTCCAAAAAGAAACAGGACTGGAAACCAGTACGCTAAAGCCAAACCTGATAACAAAAAACCAGGAAAAAACCAAAAGCCAGAGACCAAAAAAAAAGGAAAAACCACCAGAACCAGAAACCAGAGCCCTACAGAAGCTCCTTACAAGCCTCGGTGGCTTCCTGCTTCGCTTCAGATATCTTCTTTATCGCTGCATTGAACTCTGAGAGTTCTTTGATCCTTTCATGAATTTTCTTCTTTCTTGTTGATCTAGTGCATTTTCTAGGGCCATCATCTTCCAGGTTCTCTCTGATATCCTCTAGTTTTTTACTTGGGGACCCAGTATCTAGCTCAACATTAATGGTCAGGAAACAATCCATGGCCGAACCCATAAAATTGTTGTAGTCTTGCATGTATTTTTTCATGGTATTCTCCATGGTTTCCATTCTGGCTTGTAATTGCTGCACATTTTTGTCCTCATCATTAGTAACCTTTTCCACCATTGTTTTAGGGCCAGACTCCACCTGAGTCTGCAGAGAGTCCACCTTAGCAACAATAGAATGGTGCTTAAGGTTTAAATTCTTGATCTCCTGGAAGACCCATTTCATTAATCAAAAGGAGTACATGGAAGCAACTTTTTCCGTTTGGAGAACCCCAAAGGGGGGATCGATCTTATCATCCATGTCATCCCTCAATAATTGAACATTCCTTTCCTGCAAGTCCATTGTTTTTAGGAAAGGGATGTTCTAAGAATTACTAGGGACATTGTCTGTCTCCCTCTCTGGTAAAGTTGACTCCTTGGAAGGGGAAGTATTCTCCACCTCCATCGCATCCTTCTGAGTGTCCTAACCACAATCCATAAATACTTCAAGCTTCAGAGATATAGGCACATCATGGTCTTCTGAACTGTCATACTTGACCAAAATTGGCACTTTCTGACCTCCCACATCCTCCTTCTTATTATCCTCTTTGTTCTTCCTGCTATCCGAGGTTTTTCCCTTGTCCATAGAGCCCATAACCTCTTCATCCGTGTTATCATTCTCCTCTGAAGCTGAATTTGAGACTGAGGAAGCAGAGTAACTATCTTCCTCAGTGGAATCAGCCATATTATCATAGCCTTCCACACTATCAGTAGAGGTGTCCATATCCATGGTAGTCTCCTTATCCTTCTTTAATTTTTTACCAGTTGAACTCTTATCTTTCACATTCACATCCCTAATTCTCTTTTTACCTGAACCAGATTTAGATGGGGTTATGACAGGGCTAACACTAGCCATCTTCTTTATGTGTTCTACAATTAATAGAATCAACCCTTCATGAAGAATGAGTTTCTTCTCCTTCTTCTTGTACTGGAAAATGTTTGAACGAAGAGATTGCAAAATATAGAAAGGCAGGGAAACCCTAATTTTATGTCAAAAATGACAGAGCAAAACAAAGTGGTAAGAATGGGCTCTTTTGAACCTACCATCCAGGGTAACATACTCCATGACTGACATCATAACAGTAGCCCAGATATCTTTGAACGATGCCACATCATAGCATCCTCCAGACTCTTTTACAAGACATTTTTTCTCCTCCTTACTCTTGGGAAAGCGCTGAATGGCCTTTCGTGATACCTTACTATCCCGAAAAAATTTGATGCCCTTTGTGCTAAGCCAAAAAATCTCAGCTATGAAATCCTCTATGATGTTTACAGTGATTCCCGCTATGGTAACAACCCCATTTTTCTAGGAATCAACAAATAATTTGGTAGCACTGTCTTTCGCCCCATGCAATCTTTCCATGTAGGTGGTAAGACCCCCCTTCTCAAGAATATCCCAAGCTTCCGGCATTTTTCTCCATTTGACACAGTCCTTTGGCTCTTTGCGGTTAAGCCCACCTCCCATGATCGCACACCTCACAGAGACGGTAAAAAACACTAAGAGAATCCAACTGTTACGAAAACTAGTAACATTGAAATTAACAAGGGTTAACTCATGTCTATAATTAGAGTTCTTGGGAAAGACACCACTTTCCGTCCTCATTTTCATTTGATTTTTTAAAATGTGTCTAATCATCATAGCTTCTCAAGATACGCCCAATTAACCCTCTTTCTTCGGGATATGTTGACTGCCAACTTGTCCTTGATATCGATGATCAGATTTTTATAATCATGCCAAATCACGATGTCCCTGGCTTTAACTGTCAAATTGGCCAACTCATCAGTTGTACCATTCACTTCCTTATAGGCATGAGAAATAATAACTTGATTAAAGGAATTAATTATGATCCTTGCCTCCTTGATGATTTCCTTAATTGTCCATGATGGCTTAGTCTTGTCACTGATACATTTTCAAATATTGAGTGAGTCACCCTTGATCCACACCTTCTGTGCCATGTATTTCTTGACAAGTTTTAGCATCTGAAGAAGGGCCATGGCCTCTGCCACATGTTTGTTTTGCACCCCAATAGGTAAAGCAATCACAGCCACGCAATTAGCCATGTCATCACGGATGAGGCCCCCATAGCTAGCTGGGCCAGGGTTACCCTTGGTAGCGCCATCAAAATTAATTTTTATCCATCTAGGTGGAGGAGAAAGCCAGATGGCGTTCTCTCTAGGATGAGGTTTTTTATTAGCCATCCTCACACCCATATCACCAGCATTGAAATCCAACGTTCTACCAGACGACATCTTGAAGTTTTCCTTAATACTTCTCTTTATCTTCTCAGCTATCACTTTTGGAGGAAGATCAATGTTCCTGAAGACTCTGTCATTGCGTTCTCTCCATAACCGCCTTATTACATGGGGGGGAATAATATTCCATAAATGTTTATCAATGGGGGAATCTTCTTTTTGCCACTGATTACAAAAGTTTTCCATGTTATTGGGAAAAAACCACTTAATCTCCCAGCATTGTAATAACTCATTCCAAACCTCCCAAGCATATCTATAGTTAATGGCCAGATGAAAAATTGTTTCCTCAGCATTTTTACATAAAAAGCATCTATTACTCAGCATCATTCCCTGTTTCTGGAGATTGTCAATTCTAAGGATTTTATTCTGCAAGACCAGCCAGAAAAAGATATTAATTTTAGGAATTAAAGAATTGTCCCACACTTGAGCCCAAAAGGGGAGGGGATTCAGTTGCTTTAATAAAATCTCAGAACAGGAAGCAACTGTGAAGATTCCAGAAGGAAGAACTCCCCAAAGGAGCTTGTCTTCACTAGAAATTTTAACCTTCCAGATCACAAGGTCAAGCATAAGAGTTTTTAACATCTCATAAGAAAGGGACAAATCAATCCATGATCCATTCCTCCAATATTCCCTGACCATAGCTCCATATCTTTGAATACACTGATTGATAACAGGTTGAAAAGCAGCAACAAAGTTTAGAGGATAACCTTTTATCCAGCAGTTTTCCCAAAAATGAATTTTTCTGCCATTTCCTAAAAACCACTTAACCCCTTTAAAAGCTGCATCCTTAGCATTCTGAATACTATTCCAGATGAAAGATCCTTGCACTTTCAGGTCAGTTTTCCAAAATTCTGAAATATGGGAAAAGGAGAAGAGGTATTTTTTATGAATGATGTCATTCCATTCTCTTTTGACACCAAAAATTATCCAAATCTATTTTTCCAATAGGGCCAAATTGGTAGCTCTAATAAGGTGGATACCCAGTTACCCCCCCCACTTTTTAGGTGTGCAGACCTTGTCCCGAGCAATTAAAGCAAATCTCTTTTTTTCCTCCACTCCCGACCACAGAAAATTTCTCTGGATTTTTTCAATGATGTCTGCATATTTCCCAGGGATCTTGAAGAGATTGAGAGTAAAGACAGGGAGACTTTGCAATGACGCCTTAAGGAGCTAAAGTTTGCCAGCTTGGCTCAGGATGACTCATTTCCAACTAGCCAGCTTCCTATTAAATTTGTCAACAATACCACCCCAGAAAGAGTCCGGAGGTTTAAGACCAAGAGGGAGACCCAGATAGGTAGCAGGAAGAGACTCAATTCTACAGCCTATAATTCTAGCAATTTTATGCTGCCTTTCCTTAGGAGTATTAATAAAAAATAAGGAGCTCTTATCCCAGTTGATTATTTGACCTGAGCCAAGGGAATAGGTAGTAAGAGCTGTTTTGATAGTCCTGGCTTCCTGAATAGAGGAAAAACCCATTATGATGGTGTCATCCACAAACTATTCATACAAACAAGGACTAGAAGTCGAGGAAGGGGAAAGGCCTATAAAAGACCCATTTGAGGGAATCTTCTGAAAAAGGCACCCCAATCATTCAGCCAGAATTGAGAAGAGGATAGGAGAAAGAGGATCTCCTTGCCTTAAACCCCTAGAAGGTTTAAAAAACCTAGAAGGAGATCCATTGATCAAACTGGCAGCTGAAGAAGTACTAATAAGCTAAAAAATCAATTGAAGGAATATATCTCCAAACCCAAAGGATCTAAGAACTTTGATCAACAAATCCCAATCCACCCGATCATAGGCCTTCAAAAAATCCAACTTAAGGAGGAAACCAGAATTAAGAGAGACCTGGTTAGAGTGGATAACCTCATGAACCTTCAAAATTGAATCAAGAATCTGCCTACCAGGCACAAAGCCACTTTGTTGTGGGGAAATAATCTGAGGAAGAAGAGTCAGCAGATGAGAGGTAAGAACTTTAGAGAGAATCTTGTACACTGAATTGCAAAGGTTGATTGGTCTAAAAGCATCCACCGAATGTTTTTAGTTATCTAAATGATGCACAATGTTTTTAGTTATCTAATTAATATTAAAAAAAATTAAGACTTCTTTCAAAACATAAATCTATAAGACATATATGTCCATTACTATGTAAGCTTGTCTTTCACACTTAAAATTTAAAATAAGGAAATGATACACAATTTTTTAATTAACATTGAAAAAATTCAAGACTTCATAAAAAATGGTCATTTTTCTAGAGAAAAGTAGAGAACTCTAAGGGCATGTTCTCATGCATCTGGTAATTTTGGCTAGCAGTGGCTACTCAACTTTTTTAGGAGATAATTGTGGATCCACGTGGTGTTCTTGACAATATGCACCCACTTATTTTCAGCTCCCCCTCTTTTCCCATGGCTTATTTTCAATTCCTAAATAATAGTTGCTCCACTAAAATAGCCAAAGAATCTAATATCCTTTTTTTAAATTTTAAAATTTTTATGGAAACACTTAACTGCTTAAATTTAAGCACAAAATGTACTTAAGCAGTCGCATGGGAACATAAGGTAATATAAAAAATATATTGTACACTTTAATTTAAAAATAAGAAAATATTTTAAAATAAGAAAATGATGTACAAAAAATAGATAAAAAGAAGAGCTCCACATGTAGCCTTTAACCCATTTTGAACGCTAATATCATTTATTTCTTATTTATGTCTTGATTGTAGTCTTTAAAAGTTATGAAAGATCCTCCACCAATTCAGTCAATAAAAATTCCTAGTTGGGAGAAACTTTCAAAGTAGGAACATAAAAGAAATAATCTAATTTGTTTATTGGAATGTAATTTACTTTACAATGTGAAGTAAATGTATTTTTTAGTGTGGTTATGATTGAATTTTTCTTTATTTTTATTATTAAAATTTTTGAATTAAATTATCTATTAAAACAAGATTATAATTATATTTGAGAAATTTAAATAAAATTAATAAATATTAGCAAGGGAATTATTTTTTGCTACTTGGACAAAAAAATATATAGAAAAAGAAAATGAAAACACAGAGTTGTCTATCATAGATAGGGATGAATAAATTATATTAAAGTATGAGAGAATCGCATGTTTTTGATTGGAGAAAAAATATTTTGGATATTTTTTGGTTTAAGTTTGAATACATTATCTTTAAATTAACATTAGTAAAAGTTCATCCTTATAAGAACAATTCTAATTTATTTTTATATTGAAGCTATTTGTGAAACTCTACGAGATTGTTGACATGTTTACGTATTAAATAGATAATATTTGTTTTATTTTATTTATTCGAAGGATGGTCTCATGGATGAATGAGTTTGCATTCTATTTTCAAAGAGAAAGGAGGTTCATGAAGTAAAATAAATATAGTATATGATCAATCAATCCTCTACTTTTTAGAGTTGTATATTCAAGTAGATGAAATTAGGATGGAGCCATACCTTGTTTGTAAAATTCTATGATAGTTTGATCATATGAAGTCTTTCATGTGACATTTTAAGAAATATAAATTCTCAAAATATATTTAATTTATAATTTTTTATATCACCGCTATCAACCATACATATATCATACATTTTTATCACCTTTATCAATCATATAAATATAGAATAGATACACACACATACATATTGAATATGTAAAAGATAATTTTATATTCTATAATAAAATAACATAAGTAATTTAATTATTATTATAAAATATTTTATTATCATTTTAATTTAAATTACCTAAATATTTTTTTAAATATATTAGTGTGAGTCTAGGAGAAATGTCTAGTTATTGGAAAATGATTGTTAAAGGCGTATTTTAAAAATTAAAAAAAAGACGTATTTTAAAAACAATAAAAAAATATTTACTTAAAAAAGTAGATTTATGAGGGGGCAAAACACTAGGATTAAGGCTATGTCTAGCTTTTCCTTTATTGAGTATTTGGATAAAAGATTGATAAGTGTAGCAAGTGATGATTCTTGCAATCAATGTTGTAAGTCTCTACAAATTAGCTAAAAATGAAAGGAAAATTAATTTATTGTCAAATTTTATTAGAGTTTTTTCATTGATGTGAGGTTTTTGTTTTGAACAATATTTTTGGTATTTTCTTGTAAGTTTTTTTAACAGAATAAAATTCACATATCTATAAAAACTGTTCAGAAATTAAACACTCGAATGTTTAATACGATGAGCCAATAAGAAATGAAACGATGACAAGTAAAAAAATGTCGATACATGCAAATAAAAATATCATCAATCAAATAATCAAAAAATGGCTCGCTCGAGAATACAAATGCACCGCGAAGTATGATTATGGCCTTGCAAACTTTGCCCATGCGGACCCAATGAAGATGAATGCCTCCAGTCACAAATACTAAACCCAGTAAAGAATAATAATATGCAAGGATATAAATGAAAGAAGCACACTGGTATTAAGGCAATTACAGGTTTGGAGAACGATAAAGAAAGATTCTTGATCTTGCAATAAAATTGTCTGAGAACAATGATCATGCATTGTCGTGACCAATGAATCAAAGCTACCTTTTCCACTCTTCTACTCTTCTGTGTGTTATAAACTGCTGCGAACTATGAAATTTTCCATTCACCATTCGAAAACTGGTGAACTGCAAATTTTTCTAGCATGTAAAATTCTAGCATGAGACAGTTGCTGTGGGAGGCTTTCCCACTAAGGAAAGCCTATCAACTAATATTTAAAGTGAACCAAGTGAAAGAGACATGCATTAAAAATAATCTAAATAATTTAAAGTGAGACAAGTGAAGGGGACAAAGAAATCTACCTCTCGATGAAGAGATGGGAAGATCTCAAGGCAAGGTAGCTCTTTTTGGATGCAAAGAAGGATTACATAGGATTACATAATGTTTGGGTTTAACACCTGTGGGTGTGCTGCTTCAGACAATGGAGTGTAAAGTGATCAATTGAAAAATATTTTCAAATGGCAAGAGAGCTATTTTTTCATAATATACCAAAATCCAACAATGATCACTCACATTTGATGTGATCTCCCTCGAAGAACATTGGAAAGGTACAATAGAATTGAGAATGAACCAATAGGCTGTAGGTCAAGAACATAGGTTTGAGAATGATCAAATTGAAACTAATAAGCTATAGTAGCCCAACGACGTACAGACCTTTAGTCAACATTAACAATAACAATAAAATAGAAATAGAAATCACAGCAGCATGGGAATCATCACAATAATACAGTTCCACAAAATCAGTGTCAAATTTTAAAGTTCAATTAGTAGCAAAATCAAATGTCGAACCCTAGCGATCAAGTGTAAAGATGGGCTCAAAGATTTGAATCCTTTCAGGAAATCTTTGGGAGTAGAAAGATATAGATAGTTGGATTTCTTTGGAATCTCTAATTACCCTAACTCAATCCCCATTGAAACAAGATGAAAGAGTAATGCAATAATTTTTCGGTTATTGATATTCAAGAAATCTTCTCCATTTTTATTTAAAATGATCATATAACCTTTGTCCTGAAAGATGGTATTGTTAAGTAGAAATTCCAATATACATTCGAACTATTCTAACAACACTTTTACAAGCGTTGTAGCTACACCACAGAAGAAGGTAGTTTAGAATCAAAATCATCATTCTACAAAGAAAACACTTTGAGCTTGGATTATTTGTTATTGGCCGCAAGCCATAGCCATAAAACAAAACAAACGTCCCAAAATTTAATAATCAATAAAAAAAGACTTCAAATGTTTTCAGAAAATAATCTTCTTTCTCAAATAGTACATTTATAAGCTATCAGAAGACAATTTTGCATCATGTGGTTGTAGATAAGGAAGGACCCAACGTTCTTTTGCTCTTGAGAATGACTTGAGAATCGGTGGTGGAACATGAATACTTGCAGGAAAACACAGAAGCTTTAGCCTTGTCTGTTATTTCTTTATCTTTCCCGCACTTGATCATAGCTGCCACAAAGGGATCCCTCTGATACAATTTCTTCTGCTTCTTCTGTGACACCTTTTCCATATTCATTGGAGGAGGCGGTGGAAAATGATCCTTACTCCTTGGAATGGCAGATCTTATTGTTGTTGTACTTCTCCTCGCCAATTCCACTTTCTTGGCATTTGAAATTGGCAGTACATATACATTCTGAGGAGGAGCAGAAGATGCCCAGAACTTCCAAGATGATGAAGAATGCGAAGCCATCAAATCGTTGGAAAGGAATTAGATTACGCTAATATCAAACTCCCAACGTTTGATAGATATATATTGTGTATAAAGAATTGGAGGCTTTAATAGAGTTTCCCAAAACAGAAGCTCGCTCAAATTAGAAGAGCCAATTGGTTATGGGAATAGTTACATGCATTAGAAAAGAGGCTATATTATAAACTCCTTTATAACTGCAGTTAACAATACCAGCCAGTGCTTTGATATATTTTATCTCCTACTAAAATTAGAAAAGTTGTGGGATATCCGAATGGTTGCATGCATTGCAAACTAGATAATTAATTCCTATCTTGTATCTAGCTATATGTTATTAAATTATTAACTCCTTTACATGTTTAAAATGGATAATTTAGGTAACTTATGACTAGAGTTCCCTTATATAAATTTTTAATTTAATTTTATGTTTTTTAAAAATAATTAAAATAATTATTGTTATTAATTTTGAATAAGAGATATTATTTTTAGATTTATACTTAGAAACTTAAGTTAATTTCTCATATATATATATATATATATATATATATATATATATATATATATATATATATATATATATATTT